>VZQC01005422.1:871497-907594 GCA_009823505.1 Rhizomys pruinosus | reverse complement strand
TCCTTTCCTTTCCTTTCCTTTCCTTTCCTTTCCTTTCCTTTCCTTTCCTTTCCTTTCCTTTCCTTTCCTTTCCTTTCCTTTCCTTTCCTTTCCTTTCCTTTCCTTTCCTTTCCTTTCCTTTCCTTCCTTTCTTCTTTCTTTCTCTCTCTCTTTCTTCTTTCTTTCTTTCTTTCTTTCTTTCTTTCTTTCTTTCTTTCTTTCTTTCTTTCTTTCTTTCTTTCTTTCTTTCTTTTTAGATAAAGTCTCCCTATAGCCCTAGCTGGCCTGGAACTCACTCTGTATACCAGGTTGGCCTTGAACTCACAGAGATCTGCCTGCCTCTGCCTCCTGAGTGCTAGGATTAAAGGCATGGGCCACCATGCGAGGCTTAAAGATGGTTCTGAGTCACTATGCGATTCTGGGAATTGAACCCCAGTCCTCTGCAAGAAGATTGGCCCAGCAAACTAGGACCATGCCAAATGCTATTCATCCCTGAATAGAGGATTTGAATTTTCTGCATATATGAAAGTAAACTTGGCTGGAGAGATGGCTCAGTGGTTAAGAGCACCAACTGCTCTTGCAGAGGACCTGGGTTCGATTCCCAGCACCCATATGGTGGCTAAGAACCATCTTTGACTGTGGTTCCAGGGGAAACCAACACCTTCTTCTGACCTCCGCAGCATTGCACAAGGGTGCACCAACCTACATGCAGACAGTACACTCATACACATAAAAAAAAAAGAATTTCCACAAGAAAAATAGTAGTGTGATGCTAAATTCTAGGACTCGAATTCTTCCACAAATAGAGATTGTATAGGAAAAAGTAAACAGTTATGTATAGATTTGAATAAAAGATATTTGACAAAATAGCTACATAGCAGAAGGGAAAGATTTTAGAAATTTTCCAATTCTTTCCAGTCAAGAGGTTCTAGCAGTCTTAGTCCTGGCACTTTGAAATACAGATTCAAATGAAATTTAACAAGGTTGCTGAGGTAAAGCAGGACAGAACCAGAGCATGGGAGAATTCTTTGCTAGTTAAATGACATAGCCTGGGTTCCCGTTCCCTAGGGCTGAGTATTCTCTGAAGCACAGGAAACAGAAGCCACAAGATGTTTCATAATTTGGAGAACAAGAGGAAATTTCATTCATTCAAGATCTGACACTGTAAGCTCACCACAAATATAGTCCAAGGAATCCATTTTTATTATGTTGTGCAACTGACCCTGTACCAGTAAAATGAGTTTATGTTTGAAAGGGTCCAATTATTGACCTTGTGTGGAGACCAAATGAAATCCTGATTTTGTCTTCTAATAGGAGAGAAACTTTGAATTTGAAAAACAAATATATCAGACTTTCTCACACAGATCGATCAGGACAGAATTTAAGACCATAAGCAGAAGTGATTTACTGAGAAGGCTTACTGTGGATGATCAAGGATATTAGGCTGCCACTAATGGCTTGCTTTCCAGGTTTGAGGAAAAACTTTATAGAAAACGTACTATAAGGTCTTCTAAAATGTCAAAGACGGACTGAAAACACATTTAGCATTAGGTCAGCCATAGCTTCTGATGGAACCAAGGCTGTTTAAGTTGTATCTGTGAACTCAGGTGAAGAAAAATTTTACTCACTTGATTCATAATTTACATGTAAATGGTCCTTTCAAGCATGTCTCACAGACATCCTCAGGTATTTTCTATACACGGAGATTTCTCCTGTCCCATAAGTGCTATAGTTTGGAAGTTAAATGTCTCCTCAAAAACTTGGAGGATTGATCCCCTCATCTTAACACTACCAGGAAGTGGTGGAAGCTTTGTAGTTGGGATTAGAAGAGAGCTTTACATCCTGGTGAACTTGCAACAAATGGGACTGTGGGACCCCAGTCTCATCATTTCTTTTGCTTCAGTGCCATTACTGGGTCTGCTCTGTGATGTATTCCTGCCATGATATGTCAAAACTGTTCCCAAGCATTAATGCTGACTATTTATAGACTGTACCCTCTGAAGCTATGAACCTAAATAGACTTTTGATCTCCACAAGCTGACCAACTCAGTTATGTGCTAAAATGACAGAAAGTTAATATACTCAGTCTGAGGTCGTGTAGGCATTTTGTCTTGAGCAGTAAAAACATGTAAATGGTTTAGGGCAAATTCTAGCAAAGTGACTAAGAATAGGCACTGGTAATCATAAAGTAGAATGAAGTAGAAGCTACTCTGCCTATTTAGGGGCAGATCTAGTTGGTAACTCTGTTGTGTGGGTTCTGCATTATTATTTTTAAATATTTTTTATAATTTTTAAAATTCCAAATCACAATTGGGGATTCACAGTTTAATGGTAAGCTTGTATCCAGGTAAAAAGACATTTAACTTTACATTCCTAAATTACATAGCATGTTGTATGTTTTAATGTGCTTTGTAAAAAGAGCTTTATTCTTTCTCATAAATCTTAGGACTGAGGAAAATGCAGAAATAAATTTTGAGATGCTATATCTATAGCAAAATCAGTCAATGTGGTATTATTTTTACTAAATAATTAAACATGGTTGTGCACGTATTTCTGCAATAGGATGAATCCTTTGAGAATATACCAAGGAGTGGTATGAATGGGTCAAATGGTACATACATTTTTAGCCTTTTTTTGTCTTTTTTTTGAGATAGGGTCTCCTTGTAGACACAGCAGTCCTGGAACTCTCTCTGTAGACCAGGCTGGCCTTGAACTCACAAAGATCAGCTTGCCTCTGACTCATGAGTGCTAGGATTAATGGTGTGTGCCACCATGCCCTGCTCATTTTTAGTCTTTTAAGAGTTCTCCACCCTGCTTTCCATAGGGGTTGCACGAGTTTTCTTTTTTTTTGTATTTTTATTTTTTATTGTTATTAAACTTTTTCTATAAGTCATAAATCATTTCTCAATCGAATCAGAGTCACTTCCCCTTCCATGCCCCCCACCCCACCCAAGTCCCTGTGCTCTGCCATTCACGTCCTGAATATTTTTCTGAGTCTTTCCGGAGTTTTTTTTTTTTCCTTTTCAGTTCTTTTGTTGTTGTTCTCTCCAACTTGTATTGCTACAGTATATATACATATATACTGTATTATGTATAACTATGTATTTATGTATACATAGTTTTATATATATATATATTTATATATATATTATATTATATATATACACATATCACTTGAATTGGAGGACTTTTTTTTTCCCTAATAGATGTCATGTTTTCCTTAAGGAGTTGCTTGAAGGTTCCTCCTTGGCAATCCCAAACAACCATTAATCCTCCACTTTTGCTCCACATTGGGGTGCTGGGAATCGAACACAGGTCCTCTGCAAGAGTAGTCAGTGCTCTTATCCACTGAGCCACCTCTTCAGCCCCTGCATGAGTTTTCAATCCCACCAGCAGTGACTCAATCCTTTCCTTTCCCTACAATGTCTCCAGCATTTGGTATCATCAGTTCTTGTGATCATAGTCAGTCTTACAGGGGTAAGATAAAATCTTAAATGTTTTTAATTTGCATTTCCTTGATTACTAATGATGGTGAACACTTTGTTGTTGTTGTTGTTGTTTTTCGAGACAGGGTCTCCCTGTAGCCCCAGCTGTCCTGGAATTCACTCTGTAGACCAGGCTGGCCTTGAACTCACAAAGATCTGCCTGCCTCTGCCTCCCAAGTGCTAGTATTAAAGGTGTGCACACACACAACTGGTGCTGTTGAACACTTTTTTTTTTTTTTTTTTTTAATTTTTTTTTTTTTTATAATTTATTTATTTTTGTATGTGTATGAATGTAGTGTCTGCATGCAGGTCTGTGCACCCATGTCGTGCAATGCCGCGGAGGTCAGAAGAGGGTCTCGGATTCCCCTGGAACTGGAGTTCTCCTGGAATTGGAGTTACAGATGGTTTTAGCCGCCATGTGGGTGCTGGGGATCGAACCCGGGTCCTCTGCAAGAGCGTCGGTGCTCTTAACCGCTAGGCTATCTCTCCAGCCCCTGTTGAACACTTTTTAAGATGTTTCTTAGCTATCTTTACATCCTCTTTGAGAGCTCTCTGTTCAGATCTTTGGCCTACCTTTTGATTGGTTCATCTGTTTTCCTGGCCCTTTGTTTCTTGAGTAATTCATATACTCTGGATGTTAAACCTCTGTCAGATAGGTGACTGGTGAAGATTTCTTCCCACTCTGTGGGTTTTCTTTTCACTTCTTTGATAGTTTCTGCTTCTACATTATTTTAAAGACAACTTTGAATCAATATTTTAAATCTGGAATTAAACCTTAAAAATGTGGCTTTTCAGAAATATTTTGTCTTCTGCGGTTCTCAGCCTCAGCCTTTAACCACTGCGCTATCCCCACAGCCCAAATATTTTGTCATACTTGGTTTCATTTTCATTTTCAGGACTGTCATGAACTTTTAACAGATAGGTGAGCAGACTCTGCATGTGCTTTCTTGTATTTCTCTGAATCCTGAGAGGAGCTCTTAGTCCAGGTTAAGACTTGTAAGAAAATCTTAGGCAAAGGTCTTTGAGTGAAAACAGAGGGAACTGGGGCAACGGGGAAAGGCTGAGAACTCAACACTGGTCAGAATCTTCAAAGGAAAGAAGGATGGAGGAGAGGTTAGAAAACTAAAACAAAAAAATAGTTCTAAGAAAATTCAGCAAAGCTAGTGGGAAATCCTAGGAGAAATTTGCCTCCTCCAAGGATTCTGACATCTAGGAACACATCTAACATGCTTTTCCTGCTGCTCAGCCCAAATGGCTGGATATTAATCTTGATCCTGCTCCCTCTGGGCCATTTCAGAGGGCTCTCATCGCTAGACTCTATTAGCAGACTGCAGTCTTCTCATGACTTGTCCTCCAGTAAATGGACACAGTAATAAAATGTCCAGTGCTGGTTAATTTTTGTCAACTTGATATAAATTAGATTCAACTGGGAAGAAGAAGAAATCTCAGCCAAGGAATTACATTTATCAGATTGACTTCTGCCCTACCTGTGAGGTGTTTTCTTCATTGTTAGTTAACAACCCCCCTGGGAAGGTCCAGCTCATGAGACGGCCCAGCCCACTGTGCACAATCCCTGGGCAGGTAGGCCTGGGCTGTATAAGGAAGCTAGCTGAGCAAGCAAGGATGAAGCACACCATAAGTGGCCATGGTCTCCATCAATATGCAGTTGCACTTTCTTTTCTTTTTTTTTTTTAGCTAAGGTCTCCTGGGGCCCGATATTTCATTTGGCATTAAGGGAGTAAGGGAGCAGTCTTTGCCCTGATAACTTGCAAAGGCCAAGCTAGTCCCTGCTTGCCAATTGACAAACCAGCCCTACAGCCCTGCTTTGAGAATTAGGGCAAAGGGTACCACATTCCTGCAATATCTAAAGAGCAGATCTTGGTTTTGGGACGCCAACTGGAGCCTCTGCCAGCTCCCGCCTTTTGTAGAAAGTACACTGTGAATTTCCCATGCACGCCCCACCCTCATTCTCACCAGAAGCCCACCAGATGACAGTATATAAGACCCTAATCTTCTGTAAGTAAATGAGTTTTGGCATCTCATGGCCAACTCCCAGGTCTCTTGACCTGCTGGGTTTACATGCCTCTGAGTCCTTTCTCTTCCCCTTCCCCCTCGGCATGTGAGCGAACCAGGCCAATAGGCCAGTGTTCCTCATGGACACTGGGACCCCAACCCAAGTGCGCAGACACTAGGAACCTCACTGCCTTATAGTCTCCCTTTAGTCCCAGCTGGCCTGGGGCTCCCTCTGTAGAAGAGGCGGGCCTTGAACTCACAGAGATCCACCTGCCTCTGCCTCTGAGTTTGAGTATAATGACATTAGTTGTTATTTCTAGTGAACAACATTACTTCTGTGTCATATGACTAGGTGCATCATGGCTTAATTGATGGACAGCTGTCTGTCTTATGCAGAACAGAACAATTAATATTCATGAGTATTTGTGAAATATCTAGTTAGATGTGTTTTTACCATTTTCCATCATAGTAACCATTAAAGGGTGAATATTTTTGTGACAATTAATCTTTTAGGATCTAAAAATGAATATAGCAATTGTAATATTTGTATAAATGCAAGCATACAAGGATTTTCCTTTTCTGTAGGGAATGGAAAAATATTTTTGTGACAATTAATCTTTTAGGATCTAAAAATGAATATAGCAATTGTAATATTTGTATAAATACAAGCATACAAGGATTTTCCTTTTCTGTAGGGAATGGAAAAATTATTCAGTTTTTTAAAAGTGTAATTTCTCATACTTGTTTTCAAAATAGGAAAAAAGTATCCAGCTGTTTTATGAGCCTCTTTCTGTATTAATTATGGCTTTTTCAATATCTCTTTTTGTTATCCACATTCATATAAACTTCTTATTTGAATGTTCCTTTTTGTTACATTTTGACTTGGCTAAACAGATGAATTACAAATGAGGGGCACAAGATCTATTACCCCTTAAAAATATTACTTCCTTTCAGATCGAGACATGTCAATGAATACCTCCCCTCACCATGAGTATCTGACCATTCACTGCTTCTTTTCCGTTGCCCTTCATATAATAAAGAAAGGCATGCATTGTAAGACTTTAAAGACTTCTACAACCTGTTTTTGGCTTTGAAAATTTGAGTTCTCAGTTTAATTTAAAGGTAGTTTAATATTTACATTTCAACACATTCCACAAATCAAAGACTTATATACTGATGGACTGATAGAGAAAGGATAGAATTCAAAATATATCAATGATATACTTCTTCAGTTTACTAAGAATGCCTAAATTAAAGGTTCTTGAAATATACGAACAAAGAGGAACACTGACAATGTCAGTAAAATTATTACTCTGTTTAGTCCATAGTTCAGTTTAGTCAGATGATGTGACTAAAAGCAAACAAAACATTTTTGTCATCAAAAAGTTTTACTTGATATATAAGGAGACACTTCAAGATTATTAAAGTTGGCAAATAACCACAGCAGCCAAATATTTTCTTTGTTGTGGGGTATGATTTATGTATACTTATTACAATTCAGTAAAATTTACTGAATACTTATTGCTGCTCATACCTTTTACTAATCATTGGATCTAGCAATGCTTAGATAAAATAAATGATGTACAGCTGAATTTTTTATTTTGAACTAATTGATCTTACTTACCCAAGACTCATGTGGTCACCAGGGAACAAGAGTCAATGACTACTTTCCTTCTTTTTGAAATAAGCATTGTAGGCTGTCTGAGGTGACATTGTTGGAGAAGTTTTTATTGTAGGATGATGCCAATGATTAAATCCACAATAGACATTGATGCAACCATACTTAAAAAAGAAGCTGAATTCAGTCTATACTTTAAACATGAACATCAAAGTAGTCTTTTCTCCCCTGGAGGCACCACAATTATATTTACCAATTATATTTTTCATTTCACATTTTCTATAGCGCCCCCCTGCTACATTAAAGTGAGATTTATTGTTGCTTCAGTTGTATAAACAGAAGGCAAATCTTTAAGGAAATGTGTAACTGGTCTGTGTAATTTCTAGTCTTAACAGAACAATTTTGTTTTTCCCTATCTGTATGCAGTTTTATAGTGCTCATTAGGAACAAAGATATTATTGCTGAACTGTTGTACAGGGGGATTGAGAATGCATTGTCAACATGGAGACTGCGAACATCTCAAACATGCAAGAAAAGAGAAGATCCTCCAAGACAGGCACAATTTTGTTTTACAGTGATAACTTCTACCTCAGAATCCCAGAAAGCTTGCAACACAGGCAGTGTTTGGACTACTTTTGAGGATGATAGCGTCCTATCATCTTTATAATCTCTAATTTTCTTTCTGAGCACGAGTGAAAAGTACTGAGCAGGCAAATCCTTCTTGTGGGTTGATCAGATGTCTTAGACTCTATCAAGGACACTTTGCAGAAGACCTATATTGATGCAGGAAGCTTAGGAGGACTGTTTAGAAAGGCACCAGAGCTAGCAGGGGTGGATTGGAGTACTTTGTGATGATTTTGTTATAGACTATGAATAGCTCAAGAGTATCACAGAAAAAAGAATCTCCTTTGGCAGAAATATGAGTGATGAATTAAACTGTTGTGAGATAACAGGGAGGAAGGAGCATTGCATTAGTGCTTTGAGGTGAAGAGGTCTTAAATTGGGAGATAATTTGGTGAAAGAGAGAAGAGATACATATGAACTCATTAGATATGTCTTGCAAAGTAGTAATTCCAGAAATAGCTAAGAAACTTAAGACTACCCAATGCTGTGAGAAAGCACATACTTGAATCCATGCCTGTGATGGTGGTGAATGCCATCAATTACGTTCCATATATTCAGGTGATCTCTCTCTCTCTCTCTCTCTCTCTCTCTCTCTCTCTCTCTCTCTCTCGGTTTGAATACCTTCTTGCAAACAATAATGTAATAAAATCCCAAGTGAATACATTTGTTAAAGACAATTGGAAGGTATTGAGAGGCAGATTATGAGAAACCAGGCACAGTGCAGAGTCACATGATCATGTGGTAGAATATTTTGATGGGTAAGGCTTGCCAGCTCCTTATGCTTTAGGAAAAAAAAAAATCAAGGATTCCCAGTTAACTGCCATTTCCTTTTTGTTTATTTGTTTGTTTTGTTTATTTTCCTTTCGAGACAGGGTCTCCCTGTAGCCCCAGCTGTCCCGGAGCTCGCTCTGTAGACCAGGCTGGCCTTGAACTCACAGAGATCCGCCTGCCTCTGCCTCCTGAGTGCGAGTGCTGGGATTAAAGGCGTGCACCGCCACACCCAACTTGTTAACTGCCATTTTCAATGAATGAAACTATTCTGTTCAAAGATGGTAGAGATCAGTTTCTCTGAGAGAAGTTTCTGCATGCCATTGCACCCCTCCAAATATTTGTATTTATGGCCATTCCCAGTTGGCAGGATGTAGGTTGCCTGTTTGCCCTTGCAATGAAAATGGTTCCTCTTAGTTCTGCATCAACAAATTAGCTTTCATAATATGGAAATTTACTAAAATGAATGGGTATTTTTCAATATAATATTTATTATATATTAGTATTCACAGATGAGGTGTTATATGTTACTAATTTACAAGTGGAATATATGATATGTACACCAGATTTGATCATTACTAAAACATTTCTTTTCTGAATTTGGGAAAAACTGAAGTGACTTATGTGCTTCTTTATCCAGGGAGATAGCTCTCATATACTGCTAATCATTTTTTATTATATGAAGTGATATAAAAAGTGACTCTCTGGGCTGGAGAGATGGCCTAGAGGTTAAGAGCACCGACTGCTCTTGCAGAGGACCCGGGTTCGATTCCCAGCACCCACATGGCGGATGAGAACTCTTTAACTCCAGTTACGGGGAATCTGACGCCTCTTCTGACCTCCGCAGCATTGCACGACACAGGTGCACAAACCTACATGCAGACAGCACATTCATACACATAAAAAAAAATTGAAAAACATTGTCACCCATGTTTTCTGTGTTTTAAAATATTTTACTCACTTCACGTAAGTTTTGTGGGACACTTGGGATTATATTGGCCTTCATGGGTGTGATAACATTCCTTGTGTTGTTTGATTTAAGCCAAAGAACATTCAGTATTTTGGACATAGTATTCCCATGGGAGTGGGAAAAAAAGAGGAGGAGAAGGGAGAAAAAGTAGGGAGGTCATGATAAATGGCGGAAGATGTAAGCACTCGAAAGCTTTTGGTTGGCTCTGGCATTCTTACTGCTGATTTCATTGGTCAAGACTAAGCGAAATAGTCAAATCCCACTTCATATGTATAGAAAAGAATATTCATATTCAAAGCCAGTGTCTAAATGGCAGTGATCATAATCTATCACGATCTGTCTTCATAATCTATAATAGTTTCCAGATATGCTTCAAAAATCCTAACCCCTTCTAGAAGAACTACTCACTGAAATTTCATTTAGTCCCAGAAACTAGTTGAAAAACATTGTGATTCTGTCTCTTATACTTTATTGCTAGCTTTGTTCAGACAAACCACTGTGTGTACATTAGTGCACAGGTATATCTGGGGCTGTATGGCAAGGAACACAGTACCAGATAAAAGATGCCTTCCTTTGAATTGTTGGCAAGAGTTATCCAAGAAAATGTCAAAATAACACAGTCTATGACCAAAGCTCTTGATTATCTTCCAGAACTAGAAAATAAGACCTTACTGCTTAAGACAGGACATACTTCAGAAACAGAACTTAGAGTAATGAAGCAGGAACTAATCTGGAGGCCTTCTACTGGAAGTTTAACACTCATAATGCTGAATAAAAATGCATGCTGCTGAAGGAGAAAGATCAATCAATGGTCCAATCCATCCTGAAAGCCTAATAATCATAATGACCAGCACAGCAAAGTACCTCTATGGGTGCAATAGTGACACTGTTATCTGGGGGCTAATCAACAGCTATTTAATTGGACTTAAAACTTCCTCTAGCACTTGGGAGGCAGAGGCAGGTGGATCTTTGTGAGTTCAAGGCCAGCCTGGTCTACAGAGTGAGTTCCAGGACAGCTGGAGCTACAGGGAGACCCTGTCTCAAAAAGACCAAAAAAAAAAAAAACAAAAAAAAAAACAAAAACTTCCTCATTGGGAATGAACTCATAGATGGCACTGTAAGGTCAGTCAAATGCACATAGTTGGAAATGATATAGATCCTAGAGAAAAGCCTATTTCTGTCATATCTCTTGAAAAACTGAATTTCTTACCATATGCTTAATATGGCCTCTTGTACTTAAGGACATGCATATCATATACCACTCATCAAAGGAGCTCCTCATTTCAACAGATGGAGGGTACTGAGGAGTCCCACAACTGGTAATATCCAGGAAATATGCATCGGAGAGATGCCCAATCCTGAGATACACATCTGCAGTTGAACCTCTACATCTAGAGAGAAAATGAATGCATCCCTCAATTCTCACCAGTGAAGCTTCCTTTTACCATAGAGTGCAAGGCACACAGAAAGCCACAACTGACCATGTTTCAAAGAATGGGAGCTTCCAGAGTGCATGTTCTTTTTTATTTGTTTATTTTTTTAATGGATTCTACAATATAAGAGCACAGTTGTTTTCAGATCATATTGACATTGACGTTGCTCAGTTTGCCATACTATTAGGTAATTGGCACTAGCATCCACAGATGAGGGATATTATTTGTCATTTGTATTTCTGGGACTGTGTTACCTCACTCAGCATGATATCTTCTAGCTCCATCCATTTACCTGCAAAGTTTTTTTTTAAGTGATACTTTTCTTTACGGCATAGAACTCCATTGTGTAGATGTACCACATTTTCTCTATCCCTCATCAGTTGAGGGGGCACTTTAGGTTGGTTCCAGCTCTTTGCTATTGTGAAGAGAGCTAAAATAAACATGGCTGTGCATGTATCTCTGCGGTAAAGATGAGTCTGTGGGTACATGCCCAGGGTGGTATGGCTGGTTCAGGTGGCAAGTTCATTCCAAGTCTTCCAAGGGTTCTCCACACTGCTTTCCATTAGTGGCTATAATGAGTTTACTTTCCCATCAGCAGTGGATGAGTGTTCCCCTTTCCCCACAACCTCTCCACACTTGGTATCATTTTATCATTTGTTTTCTTGATCCTAGCCAGTCTTATCAGAGTGAGATGATATCTTAAAGTGGATTTAATTTGCATTTCCTTAATCATTAGTGACATTAAACACTTTTTAAGATGTTTCTCAGCCATCTCTAATTCCTCACTTGTGAAGTTTCTGTTCAGCTCTTTGCTCCATCTATTGAGTGGGTCATTTGTTTTCTTTTTTCTTTGTTTTTTGAGTAGTTTATTTATTCTAGAAATCAATGCTTTGTCAGTTGTGTATCACTGGTGAAGGTTTCCTCCCACTCTGTGGGTTTTCTCTTCACTTCCTTTATTGTTTCTTTTGATTACAAAGCTTTTGATTTAATTGAGGTCCCATTTGTGTCAATTGTCAACCTTAATTCTTGCACAGCTGCTGTCTGATTAAGGAATTCTTTTCATATGCCATGTCTTGTGAGTCTGCTGTCAACGTTTTTTTTTTTTTTTTTTTTTTTTTTTTTTTCTATTTTTTATTTTTTTCAGCATTGAGGTCTTTGATCCATCTGGAGTTTTGGCTTTTGTACAGGGTGAGAGGTAGGGTTTAATTTCATTCTTCTACAAGTGGTATACCAGTTTTGCCAATACCACTGTGCTGAAGATGCTGTGCTTTCTCCATTGTGTCTTCTTGGCCCACTTATCAAATATGAGGTGGCTGAAATTGTATGTGCTCAAGTTTGGATCTTCAGCTTGTTCCATTGGTCAACTGGTCTGTTTTGTGCCAGTACCAAGCTGTTTTTATGACTATTTGCCCTGTAGTATAGTTTGAAGTCTGGTATAGAGATCCCCCCTGTTTGCTCTTTTCACTCAGGGTTGCTTTGCTTTCAGGGTTTTTTTTTTTTTTTTTTTTCTTCCAATGAAATTAAGGACATTTTTCCAAGCCTGTGAAGAAATTCTTGGGGATTTTAAATTGAGATTGCATTAAATCTGTACAAGTAGTTTTGGGTAGAATGGACATTTTTACTATTAGGTTTTCCCAATCCATGAGTGGGAGGTTTTTCCTTCTTCTGATGTCTTCTTCAATTTCCTTCTTCAGGAGTTTAAAATTTTTTTGTAGTGATCTTTGGTCTTTGTCAGGTTTATTCCAAGATTTTTTTGAGG
This sequence comes from Rhizomys pruinosus, assembly GCA_009823505.1. Lineage (NCBI taxonomy): Eukaryota > Metazoa > Chordata > Mammalia > Rodentia > Spalacidae > Rhizomys > Rhizomys pruinosus. The sequence continues at coordinate 894,945 of VZQC01005422.1, read as the reverse complement.
CTATTGTGAGTGGGAAGGTCTCCTTGTATTCCTTCTTCAGTTGCTTGTTGCAAGTGTAAAGAAAGGTATTGGATTTTCTAGGTTAATTTTGTATACTACAACTTTTACTGAAGCTCTTAATCATTTCTAGAGATTTTCTGGTAGAATTTTTAGCATCCTTCAAGTAAAAAATCTATACATCAGCAAAAAGGGATAGCTTGACTTCCTCTTTTCCAATTAGTACTCCTTTAATTTCCTTTTCTTGCTTTATTGTCTTAGCAAGTGTTTCAAGCACGATATTGAAGAGGAGTGGTGACAGGGGGCAGCCTTGCTGAGTTCCTACCTTTAAAGGGAATGCTTCTGTTGTTTCCCCATTTAGGATGATATTGGCTGTGGGTTTCCTGTATATGGCTTTGATTACATTGAGGAATGATCCCTCTAGGACTTTAAGCATGAAGGGATGTTGGATTTTGTCAAAGGCTTTTTCTGCATCAATTGAGATGATCCTGTGTTTTTGTCTTTCAGTCCATTTATATGTTTGATGATATTTATTGATTTTCATATGTTGAACCATCCCTGCATTTCTGGTATGAATTCAACTTGGTCATGATGGATGATCTTTTTGATGTGGGTCTGTATGCAGTTTGCAAGAATTTTGTTGAGGATTTTTGCATCTGTGTTCATTAATGAGATGGGTCTATAGTTCTCCTTTTTAGTTGTATCTTTGCCTGATTTTGGTATTAGAGTGATGCTGGCTTCATGGAAGGAATTTGGGAGAATTCCCTTTGTTTGTATCCTTCTAAACAATTTGAGTAATAATGATTATAAGTCTTTTTTGAAAGGTTTTATGGAATTCTGCCATGAAACCATCTGGGCTTAGGCTTTTTTTAGTTGGGAGGTTACTTATTTCATCCTCAATTTCTTCATATATTATGGGTCTGTTTCAGTTGTTGATCTCTTCTTGGTTGAGCTTTGGTGATTCACAGGATTTCAGATATTGATCCATTTCTCCCAGGTTTTCAAACTTAGTAGAGTATAGGTTTTTGAAGTATTCCTGTATGATTGTCTAGATCTTTTCATTGTCTCTTGTGATATTTCCCCTTTCATCATGGATTCTATTGATTTGGAGTTGTTCTTTCTTTTGGTTAACTGGGCTACAGGTCTGTCTATCTTGTTTATTCTCTCAAAGAACCAACTTTTGGATTCATAGATTTTTTTGTATTGTTTTCTTTGTTTCTGTTTCATTGATTTCTGCTCTGATTTATGTTATTTCTTCCTGTTAGTTGTGTTTAGGGTTCATCTGTTGTTGTCTCTCAAGTGTTTTTAGCTGCAGTGTTAGATTGTTCACTTGTGTTCTTTCTGTTTTTCTAATGTAGGCACCCAGGGCTATAAATTTACCTATCAGGACTGCTTTTAAAGTATCCATAGGTTTTGTTGTGCTGTATTATCATTGTCATTCAGTTCCAGGAAGTCTTTTATTTCTTTCTTTATTTCTTCCTTGACCCATTCATTATTCAGGAGTGTGTTCACTCCTGAATAATGAATGGGTCAAGGAAGAAATAAAGGCTCCATATGTTCTCGTAGATAGTAGGGCTTATCCTGGTGTTGATAATGAGCCTTATTTTGTTGTGGTCTGATAGAATGCATGAAATTATTTCAATCTTTATGTATTTCTGGAGGTTTCTTCTGTGTCCCAGTATGTGGTTGATTTTGGAGAATGTTCCATGGGGTGCTGAGTAGAGAGTGTATTCTCTGGCATTAGGGTGGAATATTCTGTAGATGTCTGTGAGGTCCATTTGGTGCATTGTTTCATTCAGTTCAGATGTCACTCTGTTTATTCTTTGTCCTGTTGAACTGTCCAAAGGGCTCAGTGGGCTATTGAATTCCCCTAGTATGAGTGTACTGGGGTTAATCTGTGCCTTGAGGTCCTGGAGAACTGTCTTTATTAAGTTTGTTGCACCAGAGTTTGGTGCATATATATTCATGATTATGAAATCTTCATGGTCAATTGTTCCCTTGATAAAAATGTAATGGCCTTCTTTGTCTCTTCTGATTTCTTTTTCTTTGAATTCTATTTTTTTCTGATATTAAAATAGCAATACCTGCTTTCTTTTTGGTACCATTTTCTTGGAATATTTTTTCCATCCTTTCACTTTAATGTGGTGCCTATCCTTGAAGGTTAGATGAGTTACTTTTAGACAACACATAGATAGGTTCTGTTTCCTAATCCGATCTCCTAGTTTATGTCTTTTGATTGGGGAATTTAGTCCATTAATACATAAGGTTATAACTGATAGATGTGTATTGCTTCCTTTCACCTTATTATCCATTTGCATTTTTGGTCTAGGTTTCTACTCCTGCAGTTATGCTTTTATTAATTTCTCTTTCTAGATGCCTGGGGATAGATAGTTGCTCCTTTCTTTTGTCCTTTGAATTGCTTCAAGTATTCTCTGAAGGGTTGGTTTTCTGGACATGTATTCTTTCATCTTGTTTATGTCATGGAAGATTGTTCTCTCTCCTTCAATTGTATTTGACATTTTTGCTGGGTATAGTAACCTGGGTTGGCATCGATAGTCCTTTAACACTGAGAATGCTTTGCTCCACTTTCTTCTTGCTTTCATAGTTTGCACTGAGAAGTCAGTTGTAATTCTGATAGGTTTCCCCTTATAAGTAACTTGTTTTTCTCTTATGGCTTTCACAATTTTGTCTTTGTTTTGGGCTTCTATCGTTTTAACTATGATATGGCATGGAGAATTTCTTTTCTGATCTCGTCTGTTTGGAGTTCTATGTGCTTCTTGTATTTGTATTGGTTTGTCTTTTTTAAGTTTGGGGAAATTTTCATCTATTATTCTGTTGAAGAGCTGATCAATACCATTATCTTGGGATACTTCTCCTTCCTGTATTCCTATGATGCAGAGGTTTGATCTTTTCATAGTGTCCCACAATTCCTGGTTGTTCCACTTTTGTATATTTTTCAATGTTTCATAGTCTTTACTTGAGGTTTTTAGTTGTTCTTTGTTATCTTCCAGGTATGATATTCTTTGCTCTGCTTCCTCCATTCTACTTCTGTGGCTTTTTCCATTCCTTTACTCTTGATTGGATGAGTGTTTGATTTCCTTTTTCATGTTATCTTGTGATTTCTTTAGTATTTCCACTTCCTTTTGGAGCTTCTCAATCTCTTCCAGTAGCTCTTTTCTTTGCTGGTTGGTTTCCTTTTCTTTTTCAATGTGGGATCTTTTCAGTGTTTTCACTTCCTTCTGGAGTTTGTCATTCTCTCTCTCTTGGTCCTTCTTGAGTCTTTCATTCTCTCTCCTTAGTTTTCTGACTCATTCTTTATAGTCTTTGATTTCTTTGAGTATGTCCACAATTGTTCTTCTAAGATGTGTGTTCTGGGCCATCCCCAGGGGCATCCCTCTGTAGGAATCTCCCACAGGGTTGGTAAAGCTTGGTGTGGAATTATCCTGCACCTTTCCCATGTTTTCCCTTGTATTAGTCACTTTCCTGTTGCTGTGATAAACCACCACGAGCAAGGGAACTTATAAAAAGAAGAATTTATTTGAGCTTACTATTGACCATTCCAGGGAAACAGAGTCCATTGTGGTGGGAGGCATGGTGGCTGGGGCTGGAGCAGCAAGCTGAGGGTCACATCTCGAAATGAGCACAGGAAGCAGATAGAGAGATACTGGAGACCGCAAGCCTCATTAAACTCACTAAGCCCAGCCCCAATGACAGACTTCCTCCAGCACAGCCACACCTTCTAAGACCTCCAAGAACAGTGCCACCAACTGGAGACAAAATGTCCAAACACTCAAAGCCCATGGGGGACACTCTCATTCAAACCACCACATTCCACTCCCTGGGCCCCATAAGCCATAGAAAATGCAAAATGTATTTAGTCCAACCTTAAATGTCCCCATAGTCTTTACCAGTCTCAATTCTATTCAAAAGTTTATTGTCCAAAATCTCTTCTGAGACACAGGCCAATCTCTTAACTGTAAGCTCCTGTAAAATAAAAAGGCAAATTATATACTCCCAACATACAGTGGAACTGAATACACATTCCCATTCCAAAAGGGAGGAATAGAGGCATAGTGAGGAAATGCTGGACTGAAACGAGACCGAAAACCAGCAGGGCAAACACCAAGTCCAGTAGCTCCATGTGCGACTTCTGGGAATTTACTTCCAAAGGACTTAGATGGCTCAGCTTTTCCAGCTTTGCCTGCAACATGCATCTCTTTCTTAGGCTGGTACAATTCCCTGTATGCAGCTCTCCTTGGCAAATATCTCACAGCTCTGGCATCTCGAATGTCTTCTTGGGGTCTCTGCTGCCAACCAGGCTTCACATTCACAGCTTCATGCAATGGCCTGTCAGGGCCTTCTTTATTCAAGGATGCCCCTGCTGCACTCTGCCTTGTCTCTTTGGCTCTCTGACACCGTGGAAGAACTGATGACCCATTCGCTCTTGCAAACTTCATGCCTCTAAAGCCAGCACCACGTGAATGAAATTGCCGAGTTTGGCTGCAAGTTTGGGATGGACTCTCTCCTACTTTAACCTCATTTGCAAATTTCCTCTGCCTTGGCCTTGCTGGAGTAGAAAACACTTCCAGTATTTTCCTTTTAAACATTGGAGGCTTAGCTGGGTGTGGTCTTGCCCTGAAGGTACTGATTCTGTTATTTACTTGTAAATCTCGAGGCCTCTCCTTAATCACTTTAGTCTCCTTATCAAAAGGAGCCTCTCCTTCACATGCCTTGACCCTGCCTTTAATCTTCCTAGTGCATTTTTCAGATCCAAATTGTACATTCTGCATTTCTTTCTGACCCTCTGCTCTTCTTCACTGTAGATCTGCACAATATTCACCATCAATAGCCACACCACCATTTCTACATTAGGCTGTCTTGAAATATCCTTTGCCAAAGACATTAGTCCATTGCTTTTCAACTTAGCATCAGGCAAGCATTTGGACTGTGGGCAAACTGCTGCCAGACTCTTTATCAAAATATCCCAGTTGCTGCTCAAGTCTTTATTTTCCTCTAGAAATACATTTTTTTCAGCATTGCTTTTTTCTAGGCTTCTACTAGAATGCCCCTTAAGCTCTGCTTACAATAGTCAACAGCTTTTCTAGCCCAAAGTTCCATAGTCTTCCACATTTCTCCAAACATCCACATGGTCAGGTTCTTCACAGCCAACAGCCCACTCTCTGGTACCAAATTACTGTATTAGTCACTTTTCTGTTGCTGTGATAAACCACCATGAGCAAGGGAACTTATAAATAGAAGAGTTTATTTGAGCTTACTATTGATGGTTCCAGGGAAACAGTCATTGTGGCGGGAGGCATGGTGGCTGGGGCTGGAGCAGCAAGCCAAGGGTCACATCTCACAATGAGCACAGGAAGGAGAGAGAGAGAGAGAGAGAGAGAGAGAGAGAGAGAGAGAGAGAGAGAGATACTGGAGACTACAAGGCTTGTTAAACTCACTAAGCCTACCCCCAGTGATGTACTTCCTTCAGCACAGCCACACCTTCTAAGACCTCCAAGAACAGTGCCACCAACTGGAGACAAAATGTCTGAACACTCAAAGCCCATGGGGGGACACTCTCATTCAAACCACCACATACCTTGTTCGTGTCCCCAGCATGTGGGTTTCTCTTTGCTTGTAATCCAATGGGAATTCCAAATGCCTCTTCACTGTGTTGAAGGCTTGCTTTGCTTGTCTCCTTCAGATGCCTTCATTGTTTGTTTGTTTCATTGATTTTTTTTTCTCCTTGCTTATGGAGTGTTGACTTGTCTAGGTTTTAGGCTTTCTATGGGAAATCTAACTCACTCTTTCCTTTCTGTTCTGAAGGTTCTCCAAAAAATCCACTTGGACACTCCCTTGGCAATTCCAGTTGGGGTGGGGGGGATTACTCTGTAAAGGGAAATCCCAGATCTAAGCTCTGTGCACTTCCAGAATGCTTGTTCTTAGATGGGACTCCTTCAAACATTGCCACCTGTGGTTCAGAGATGATTGTGGAAGAGGGGACTGAAAGCTTGTAAGTGACGGGGCTGGTGTTGCTGCGAATATTGCTTCCTGGGGAGAGCAGCATGTGGTAGCTCAAATGCTTGCTTCAGTGGCCATGTTGATGCCCCACATCCTCCCCTGCCCCATAGATTCCAGAGAAGGACCAAGAAAGAGAGTCTCTAAAAGCTCCAGTTAGGGGTTGCTAGTGAGTTTAATGTGTTTTTTTCTACAGAGCAAACGGGGAAGTCACCATTTATAAGGCCTCTTTGGCAAGGCACTCTGTCATGTTTATCTTATGCTGAGACCCTAACAACATGGTGCAGGCAGGATGAGTGATCAAATCCTCTCAGCTTATGAGCCCTTAGCCCCTCCCCCTAGGTTATCTGGCTGGTTGGGAGGGGTTGCTGGATCCATAGCTCCACCTTTCCTCAGAAGGATTCTTTTCTGGGAGGTGTCTGATGTATGGCCAGGGCCAGTCCATTTGGAAGAAAGTCTAATTTATCCCACAGCTGGTTCACGAACTTAGGGAAGCAGAGGCTTTCAGACAACTGGAAGCTTGCACATATGAACATGTGGTGATGATGCTATCAGGCATGAGAATAATGCTAACCCAGACAGGGTTTCAGAGTGGAGTAAGAGAAATGGGTGGTGGGACAGCACTGGACTGAGAACTATAGTAGACAATACTGCTGGGTGGGGAAGAGAATGCCATACTTAAGATTTCTAGATTTGCTGACTAGACTCCAGTAGATGAGTTTGAAAAGAAGGAGATCTGGCTTCAAAAGCTTCAATGGATCAGAATTAACATGCATGGTGTAATGCATGAATTCTGATGGAGGGCTGGGGGTGTGTATAATAAAAATCACCTTAAAAGTTCATGATTGGAAAGGAGATATGTTGGGAATAGCTGTGTGGAGTTGGAATGAGGGAGTGATAGAAGATAAGATCAAGATGTGTTTTATACCTGTATGAAATTTTCACAGAATAAAAAAAGCCCCCCTCCCCCAAAAGAGTTCATCTTGCCATTATGGACCAAATATAATTTTTGTGGTAGTGCTGTGTCAAGTGCAGCCAATATTACTCAGGTCAAGTAGTAGTATTCTTTTTGTCAGTCTCTTTCTTTAAAGTTTTAATACCTTGTCTTTTTTTTTATTGATGCTTTGTGTATTTCATACATCATTTTCCAATTCAGTTCAGGCATATTTCCCTTTTCCTTCCCCCCCACCCCATCCCAGATCATGCATTCTGCATCTTTCTCTCAGGTTTTTTTTTTTTTTTCATTTTTTAGCAATAAGTGATAATTTATGAGTTGGGTCTCCTTGAGTCAAGCAAGACTCCACCGTCAGCACCAGCTACACCTTCACCTGCCTGACATACTGTGCAGCAGAGGCAGACATTATGCCTGTATATCCCAAATATAATGGCATTGGCTCTCTCATTGGAGGAATAACCCATGGCTGAGCCACCCACTCTTACTTTCCTCTACAGGTTAGGAGATGTTCTAAGCCACATTAAGACCCTGTCGTATTTTAAAGGAAAACATGTAATTCATAGATTAAAATATCATGCCCATAACAAAAAAATTATGTCTATGCTAAAGTACCCTACCATAACTATTAGTGCTGTTAAATACCTATATATCTAATGGCTTGTGCTTCATTAGTAGGATGGACCAGATTATTCCTGGACAAATTGTCAGCCCATGAAAGGAACCCGCCAGAATTGACCAGACGCACGACAAAGCTCCAGAGAGAGTGGGCTATTTTGCTTCTCATCCACTGTGCCCCCTTTTCTAAGCCTAGGGAACCATCTGCGGAATGGGGTCATTGTAGTTAGAATAGAATGTAAGGGCTGCAATTGGGGTGAATGGTGATGAAACTACAGCAATTAGTCTGGACACTTCATTTAATCAACTTGATTGAACAAACAAAATGTCACCCCCCACTGGATGATGGGACCAAGGGGCTGTGGGGTTTGGGCACAACAGCCTGCAAAAATTTGGTTTTACATGAGGGATGCTTGTTCTCATAAAATATCATTATTGCCTAAAAACTGAAAAAAAAAAACAACCTGAGAGAAAGATGCAGAATGCATGATCTGTATGGGTGTGGGGGGGAAGGAAAAGGGAAAAAAAAAAAAAAAAAAAAAAAAAATTTGTATGAAATACACAAACATCAATAAAAAAAAAGAAACAGTAAATTTCTGCATCTAGAATTTTGAAAGAGACTGACAAAAAGAATACTACTACTTGACCTGAGTAATATTGGCTGCACTTGACACAGCACTACCACAAAAATTATATTTGGTCCATAATGGCAAGATGAACTCTTTTGGGGGAGGGGGGCTTTTTTTATTCTGTGAAAATTTTCCTTACAGGTATAAAACACATCTTGATCTTATCTTCTATCACTCCCTCATTCCAACTCCACACAGCTATTCCCAACATATCTCCTTTCCAATCATGAATTTTAAGTGATTTTTATTATACACCACCCCCAGCCCCCATAAAATATGCATTCACCATGGCATGTAATTCTGATCATTGAAGCTTTGAAAGGCCCGATCTCCTTCTGTGAAAACTCATCTACTGGAGTCTAGTAGAACATCTAGAAATATTAAGTATGGCATTTCTTCTTACCCAACCAGCAGTTATTGTCTTAATATCGTCTCAGTCCAGTTTGCTGTCCCACCACCCATTTTCTCTTACTCACTATGAAACCCTGTCTTGTTTAGCCATTATTCTCATGGGCCGACGCATCATCACCACCAGTTCATATGTGCAAGCTTCCCCAGTTGTCCAAAGACTCTGCTTCCCTAAGTTCGTGAACCAGCTGTGGGATTCATTGATTCTTCCACAGGGGACTGGCCTGTCCTAAATTCAGACACCCCAGATACAAAGCATCCTTCTGCGGAGAACGGTGGAGCTATGGCTCCAGCCACCCCTCCCAAAAAGCCAGCTCACCTTGACTGTATAAGGGGGAGGGGCTAAGGGCTCATAAGCTGAGAGGATTTGATCACTCATCCTGCCTGCACCATGTTGTTAGGGTCTCAGCATAAGATAAACATGACAGAGTGCCTTGCCAAAGAGGCCTTATAAATGGTGACTTCCCCGTTTGCTCTGTAGAAAAAAACACATTAAACTCACTAGCAACCCCTAACTGGAGCTTTTAGAGACTCTCTTTCTTGGTCCTTCTCTGGAATCTATGGGGCAGGGGAGGATGTGGGGCATCAACATGGCCACTGAAGCAAGCATTTGAGCTACCACATGCTGCTCTCCCCAGGAAGCAATATTCGCAGCAACACCAGCCCCGTCACTTACAAGCTTTCAGTCCCCTCTTCCACAATCATCTCTGAACCACAGGTGGCAATGTTTGAAAGGACGTCCCCTCTAAGAAACAGCATTCTGGAAAAGGCCAAGAGCTTAGATCTGGATTTCCCTTTACAGAGTACTCCCCCACCACCCAACTGGAATTGCCACGTGGGAGTATCCAAGGGATTTTTTGGAGAACCTTCGAACAGAAATGAACAGTGAGTTAGATTCCCATAGAAAGTCTAAAACTTAGACAAGTCACACCCATAGCAACGGAGAAAAAAAAATAAATGAAACAAAACAAACAATCTGAAGGCATCTGAAGGAGGAGAGCAAGCAAGCAAAAGCAAGCCTTCAACACAGTGATGAGTTGAAGAGGCCTTTTGGACTTCCTATTGGATTCAAAGCAAACGAGAAACCACATGCTGGGGACACGGAACAAGGTTTTGGTGGTTGGAATGAGAGTGTCCCCCCCAGGACTTTAAGTATTCAGACATTTGTTCTCAGTTGGTTGGCACAATGTTTTTGGAACGGTCTTTAGACGGTTGTGGCTGCTTGTGCTGAAGGAAAGCGTACAATCACTGGGTGTATAGGCTTATTAGTGAGTTTTAACAAGCCTCTGTAGTCTCCAGTTATCTCTCTCTCTCTCCTCTCTCTCTCTCNTATTTGCTTTATTGGTTTAGTGGCCTTTGGTAACACTCTCTGGTATTCCAGAGGCCATCTGTACACTTGCATGTGTGGTCTCAATACATCTTTCCCATGTTAACGTCAGGTCTTCGGCAGCAGGGCCTTATCGCCTCTCTTCTTGCAGGTATCCCAGTTTAGAGGCAAGGAGCCTTTACCTTTTGTGGGGGCTTGGATCCCCTGGCCAACATCTCCATGGTAGAATAATCCATTGCTTATGTCAGAGCTCCTGTATTAATATATTTTGCTTAAGTGCATAGCCTTGTCTTTGGAGATATTGCATCATAAAAATGATGGTCCATCATTTTTCTAGGCTTCATCAAGTTTCCTTTTAATTCAGTTGTTTAAGGGATCTTATCTTACCTTTCTATCCTGGTAATAGCTTACCCTGGACAACCACTTTTAAAATAGTGATTAATCGCTGTTCTATAACAAATAATACATCAAATACCAATGGATTAACACAAACAAGCTTTTGTTGTCCCATATAAATCTTCTGAGTCTCCTGTATCTCTGCAGTTCTCAACTGTGTGTTGAATTTAATTGCATTTCCCAGGTCTAGCTTCAGATTTCTGGAACTGAGAGGAGATCTCAAGTACCATTTTGGGGGAGGGAGATAAAGAAAATAATGAAATCCTGGATAACTCTTGAAGTTTTGGCCTAGATGATACTATGTGTTTTCATACTTTTTTTGACAGGCAAAATGACCATGCCTGGTGGACATGAAGAAGAAACATATAATTCTTTTTTATTTTTTTTTTGATACAGGGGCTCCCTGTAGCCCTAGCTGGCCTGGAGCTCTCTCTGTAGACCAGGCTGGCCTTGAACTCACAGAGATATGCCTGCCTCTGCCTCCCTAGTGCTGGGATTAAAGGTGTGCACCACCATACCTGGCCTAAGATGGTTCTTAGCTGTCATGTAGGTGATAGGAATTGAACCCAGGTCCTCTGCAAGAGCAGTCAGTGCTCTTAACCACTGAGCAATCTCTCCAGACCTTAAGAGACATATAATTCTTTTACAGGGAAGGCAATGCTTAATTGGGGAAAAATATATATATAATATAGCACATACATCAACTTTTCAAAACTCAGTTTTTAGTTCTCCTCTGGGGCATGCTAATTTGTTCTTGCTAAAAAGTAAATTATGATATGAAAGTGACGTTAGTCATGAAAATATATATTAAAATTTCTGCGGACACAATTCTTGTACTCTCTACTAATGTGTAATATTACAAAATATCAATCTGATTCTCACATAAGGGATTGATCAGTAAGTAAAAGCAAAAATACTTTACAAAGCAAAAGTTTTTGATAAAATATATCTAATAGGAAATAAATTTAGTAATAATTATGTACTTTTAATATCTAATATCTTTCAGGAGTTCTTATTTTTCTAGACTTTATCCTTAGTTTTATCTCACCTTTGTTTTATTTTTATTTATTTATTTTTTTGGGTCTTTTTGAGGCAGGGTCTGCCTTTAGTCCCAGCTGGCCTGGAGCTCACTATGTAGACCAAGCTGGCCTTGAACTCATAGGAATCCATCTCTGCCTCCCAAGTGCTGGGATTAAAAGTGCATGCTACCACAGCCAGCTACTTCACCTTTGTTTTAAATGAGAACACAGAACTTTTGCTCAGTGGCATGTTACCAACTGAGAAAAACAAAAGAACAAGGACATGAAGTTATTTCTGATGTGTGACCATTTCTTGATTATTTAGCATATCTTTTCACAGTACTTTAAATATATGATCTATACAAACAACTGTATGAAAATTTTGGCTTTTCCTTGGAAACAGTATAGGAAGAATTTCAGGCTGTCACTGAGCCATGGCTATACTCTTATGTCTCTGATGCTGCTGTGGAGACACAGATGGAATATTTGGCAGTGGTTCGGAGCCTGGGACTCCTGCCTTGCTCAAATTGAGCCTTAGAGAGTCAACGTTGGCAGTAGCTGAATGAACCATTCTGCATACAGATGCAGTTGCACAACCATTTGCATCTGTGATACTCAGGTTTATGGTGATTCAACAGAAAAATGGAATAATGGGAGCTCTTTGTAACTCACATCTGTTCTTACCCAGATAGAAAAGCCTCCAGGAAAGATTTAACTTCCTCTAAAACATCTAATACTGAGACCTAGAAAGGAGGTCTCTAGAGCTGGGAAATGGTTCTAACAAGGCACTGTAAACAATTGCTGCTGGCACTCTTTATGGCTACTTAGCTTCTTGCTTTGCTGATGTTACTGACATATCATCATAAATCCAGTTATGATTCTTCATTTGTCTGTCCAGGTGCATCAATCTGAACTGAAAAATGAATAGGCTAACTAAATCATATATATATATATATATATATATATATATTAGATATTAACTGCATGGGCTTCATTCCTGATACATATGGTTCAACATTTAAAAATCAATTATGTAACCCATCAGATTAATAGATTAACTATCACATCAATGGAGTCAGAGAAATAACTTGAAAAATTCAATGTATTTGTGCATAAAAATCTCAGAAAACTGAAAATCAAGGGAAATGTCTTCCATTTGATAAAGAAAATTTGCAAGGAGCATACAGATAACATTATATTTAATGATGAGCAAGCTGTTCCAAAAAGTCAGGACTGAGGCAAGACTGTCCCTCTTAGCACAGATTTTCAATATTGTATTAGAAATCTTGGATAATACCATAGGTCAAGAAAGAGAAACCAAGGCTATACATATTGGGAAGGAGAAAATAACACTATGTGTTCATAAGATACATGATTATGAAGGTAGAAGTCTGACAGAATTGGTGAAAAACAATAAAAAAAACCCCACAAAACTCCTGGAACTAATAATCAAATTTTTAGCAAAGTTGTAAGGTTCATTGCTTTCCTGTGTATAAGCAGTGAACTGGAGAATTTGAAATCTAAAATATGCTCCCACTTATATTTGTATAAGTGGAACTAATGAGGAACATTTTAAAAAAATCTTTGATGAAAGAAATCAGAGAGGAACTGAAAAATGAGGTGATGATTCCATGTTTGGGGCTAGGAAGACAATGTCAAGATTTCTCCTCTGTAGGTTGAGCATAGTCTCAACCAAATCTCAGCAAGTTATTTAGTGGATAATGACAAATTGATTATGTGGTTTATAGGGAAAAGTAAAAGATCTAGAGAAACCAACATTTAAGAAGAGCCAAGAAAGAGAATGGTCACAAAGGGGGTAGAGAGATGGCTCCATGGTGAAGGGCACTGTCTGCTCTACAGAGGACCCAGGTTTCCATCCAGTACCCACATGCACACTGATAACTGTCCCTTACTCCAATTCAAGGGGATCTGACTCCCCCTTCTGGCACCTGTGAGCATTGCACACATGGGTGTACATGTAAGCAAAACACACACACATAAAATAAACATAAAATAAATAATTTATAAAGATTTATTACAAAGATATGATAATCAATGGAGTATGGTGCTGGCAAAATAACAGATAAACAGACCAATAGTTCAGCATAGTGAGTCTATAAATAGTCAGCTGGTCTTTGGAAAGAGGTAAAACTCGGCCAAGCCAATAGTGAATGTCTTTTTTAGCTTTAACTGTCGACCTGACAACCTAGTGTCATTTGAGATGAAAGCCTCGATTGAGGATTTTCTTAGATCAGATAGCCCCGTGGGTATGTCTAGGGGGATTGGCTTAATTATTAATTGATGTGGGAGGGCCCAGCCCACTGTGGGTGATACCATCCCTAGGCAGGGGGTCTTGGGCTATAAGAAAGATAGGTAAGCAGGAACATGTGCATGAGACAGGAAGTAGGGGGCATTCTTTCTGGTTACTGCTTTTAGATTCCTGCCTGAGTTGCCACGTCACTTCCCTCAGTGATGGATAGTGCCCTAAAGTGTGAGATGACATANTATATATATATATATGTATATATATATATATATATATACATATATATCCCCATATTTGAACCTAATTTATCATCTGTATAATCTTTTATATAGAGTTGTTGTTTTGAATAATTTTCAGTCATTTACATCACAAATTACATTGCAATATATTGAGAAGAAATATAGTACCTACAGTCGGTGTTTAAATGATTCAGGGATTGGAATTTTTTCTTTTTGTCTTTTTACTAAGATCTCAAGTTTTATGTCTGCAGTACAGTTTCTTCTGGTATACTTTTTTTCTTTTGGAATATAGTATCAACTCTGACAGAAATCTTTCATTCATTGGGACATCTGTAGTACAAGTATTTTGGTAAGATTAAGACATGTTTCTTGGCTCAAGGAAACTTCTCTGCTGAGAACTGAGAAATCTGTTAACCTATGGTCATAACGATAAATCATTAGGAGTCAGTTTAAAAGTATATTTAGTAGAAAACTAGTAGTAGGCTCTCCCCCATACCCCGTGACCTCTCTAGCCTGAGGTTTCCAGGACTGATGTCAATGTCAGATATGGGCTCCCTCCTATGAACCAGACCTTAAATCCAATTAGGAGGTGTTTGTTTAATTCCATATTTGTGCCACTATTGCACTGGTGGGCATGTCTTGACAGGGCAGTTGTTGCTGTAGTTCACAGGACTCCCAGGTGGGTAAGATTGGTGATTATTTTTCCTTCTGATAGCATACATAGCTCCTTCCAGCTCAATGAATACTAAGCAGTAGAGCTGAATCTTTGGAATCAGTGCCGGCTCAATGTCTCCTTGTTTTTTGTATAGCTCATATATGCAGTGTCCTCATCAATAAGGTCTGATTGTGAAATTCTGATGGACAACCAAGAGCAGGGGCCATGGCCAGTAGTGTTTAGGGACGTGTGGGACTCTGTTTAACGGCATTAAGAGAAGTCCATTCCTAGCATTGGGCTTTTATTTTGTTAGTCTGTGGGGTCCAGTAGGGGCAGTGTCCCTCTGTTATAAGGTAACTCATTTTAATCTCTTTTTATAATGTATATACTTTAAGAAGACTCTACAGTGGTAGGTCTCAATGTGGCCTTTTACTAAAGGCCTTTATTGTTGCTATCCCTCCCCATTCCCTCCTCTTTCCTGCCTTCCATTTAATACCCCATTTAACCCTTTCTAATTTGCTGTTCCCCTCTACCCCTTTGTATCACTGCATTCTATACCTCTCTCAGGAAGCTACCTCCAAACACCATGGCCATTTGTTATGTTCTTGACTTCTTTGAATTTTCAAATCTAGCATACAGCTATGAGAGAGAATATGTGACCCTTGTCTTTTTGGATATCGACTGCCTTATTCAGGATGATTGTTTCCAGTTTCATCCACTTACCAGAGAATTCATTTTCTAAAGAATTGAGTAATATTTCCTTTTGTATATTAATCACAGCTTCTTTATCCATTCATCAGTTGATGAACATCTTGGTTTTCAGTTATTTGCTATTCTGAAAAAAGCATCAATGAACATGGATAAACAGGTATCTCTGTAGTAGGCTATGGAGTCTTTTGAGTATATGCCCAAGAGTGGTATGACTGTGTCATACACTAGATCAATTTTGGAGATTTTGAGGACACTTGCCCTGATCAGTTCGTATTGCTCATAGCAGTAGATAAGGGCTCTATCTATTTTTGTCACCAGCATTTGTCATTGTTTGTTTTCTGTATCTTAAACCTTTTAAGGGTAAGATGAAATCTCAGCCAGGCATGGTGGCACACACCTTTAGTCCCAGCACTTGGGAGGTAGAGGCAGGCAGATCTCTGTGAGTTCAAGGCCAGCCTGGTCTACATAGTGAGTTCCAGGACAGCTGGGGCTACAGAGAGACCCTGTCTCAAAAAAAAAAAAAAAAGAAGATGAAATCCCAAAGTGGTTTTGATTAACATTTTTTCAAGTATTTTTCAGCTATTTGCATATCATACTTAGCAAAATCCCTGTGAAGCTCCTTGCCCCACTTTTTAATTTGTTTGTCTTTTCCATGTTTATTTCTTTAGTTCTTTGTATATTCTAAATATTATCCCTCTGTCAGAGGTATAGCTGTTAAAGATATTTTCACATTTTGTAGGTTGATCTTCACTCAAATGATGGTGTCTGTTGATGGACAGAAGCTTATAAGTTCCACACGGTCCTATTGTGCTTAACTGATTTTCTTTTTAGGCTTTCACGAATGGGATCATTTCCCGGATTTCTATGTTTAAAAATATTTATTATTATTTAGTAATGCATATTAGTGTATTGCCTTCATGTACATAAGTACATCTGTGTCGTGCAATGCCCAGGGAGGTTAGAAGAGGACATTGGATTCCCACGGTACTGGAGTTACAGAAGGTTGTTAGCTACTATGTGGATGTGGGGAATTGGGCCTGGGTCCTCTACCAGAGCAGCCAGTGTTCTTAATGACTGAGGCATCTCTCCACCCCCCCCTTCTTTGTATGATTGTTGTTGGCACCTAGGAAGGCTACTGAATTTGGGGTGTTAATTTTATTCTTCCTACTTTGGTGAATGTATTTGTTCTAAGTTTTCTGGAGGAGTCTTTAGAGTCATTTATGTATAGAATCATATTGTTTGCAAATAAGGATACATTGCCTTATTTTTTTTTCCAGTTGGTATCCCCTCTATCTCATTTGTTTTACTGGTGTAGCTAAGAGTTCAAATACAATATTGAACAGGATGGAGAGAGTGGACATCTTTGACTTGTTTCTGATTTTAATGGGAATTCTTTGAGATTTTCTCCATTTAGTATAATATTGGCTGTGAGTTTTTGGTATATTTCCTTTATTATGTTGAGATATGTCCCCTTTATCCCTTGATTCTCCATGACTTTTGCTATGAAGATATGTTGGATTTTGTCAAAGGCCTTTTCTGCATCTAATGAGATGATCATGTGGTTTCTGTCCTTGTGTCTGTTTTTGTGAAGCACTGAATTTTTTGTTGAACAGTCTTTGCAGCTCTAGGAGGAACCAAGTTGATTATAATGGTAATATTTTTCTTTGTTCTTACGTTTATTTTCCAAGTATTTTATTAGGGAATTTTGCATCTAGTTTCATCAGAAAGATTGATATATAATTTTATTTTTTTGTTGTTGAGTCTTTGTCTGGTTTTTGGAACCAGGGTAATACTGGCCTCATAGAAACAATTTAGGAATATTCTTTTCTATTTTACAGAAGAATCTGAGAAGTATTGTTAGATCTTCTTTGAAGGATTGGTAAAAAATTTTGTGCTGTATCCATCTGGTCCTGGGCTCTTTATAGTTTGGGAGATTTTTCAATTACTGTGTCTAACTTATTGGTTCTTATGTATCTGTTTTAATTATTAATGCAATTTTGAGTTAATTTTGGTAAGCCATAGATATCTAGAAATATATCCACTTATTTTTAGATTTCCTAGGCTAGTAGGATATATATTTTTAAAATACTTCCTTAGGGTCTTCTGAATTTCTTTTGGGTCTATTGTAATGTTTTTGCTTTTAATCTCTGAGTTTAATTTGGTTCCCCTCTCTCTTTTGCTCAATGTAGCTGAACGTTTTTCAATTCTGTTAATCTTTCAAAGAACCAACACTTCATTTCATTGAGTCTTTGTAGTGCTTTCTTCATTTTTTATTTTGTTAATTTTAGTCTTGATTTTGTTTACTTCTTCCTGTTTAATCTTTCAGGTATTCTTTGTTTCTAGTTTTCTAAGGCTTTCAGGTGTACCGTTAGTTCATTTAGATGAGATGTTTCTAATTTTGCTTTCATTGTGTTCTAAAGATTTTGGTATATTGTACTTTCATATTCACTCAGTTGTAAGAAATTTTTAATTTCCTATTTGATTTCTCCTGTGATCCAATTTTCATTCAAAAGTGTGTTGGTCACCTTCCATGTACTTGTGTGCTTTTGCTCATTTTTACTGTTCTTGACCTCTAGCTTTATTCCTTATAGAAAGATGGATTTACAGAATGATAATTCAAGTGGCATAAATTTATGGAGACTTGCTGTGTGTGGTCAATTATGGAGAAAGCTCTGTGGGATTCTGAGAAGAGAGTGTCTTCTTGGTATTTGGGAGGAATGTCCTATAAATATCTGTAAGGTCTATTTGATTCATAATGTCATTTAACTCCAGTTTCTCTGATTAGTTTTTGTCTGATTTGACTTATCAGTTGGTAAAAGTGGGATATATAGTCACCCACTATCACTGTGTTGGAATCAATATGAGATTTTAGATCTAATAAGGTTTCTTTAATAAAATTTTATGTCCCTGTGTGAGAGGCATATTTTTTAGTGGTCTTTTCTTTAATGAGTATGAAGTTAGCTTCCTTGTCTCTTCTGACTAATTTTAGTTTGAAGTCTCTTTTTTGGATATTAGAATACATATACCTGCTTGTCTCTTGGTTCCCTTGGCTTGGGACAGTTTTTGATATTCTTTTACCCTAAGATGATGTCGCTGCTTGTTGGTGAGCTACATTTCTTGGAGGAAGAGAATTGAGGGATTCTGTTTTCTAATCCATTAAGTCAGTGTCTTTTTACTGGGGAACTGAGACCATTAATGCTGAGTGTTTATTAATGCCTGTTATGTTTGTGTTGTAGTTCTGTTTACTTAGACTTCTTTTGATTGATTGTTCTGGATTACTTTATTATTGTGTCCTCATGAGAGTGTTTAATCTTCTCCCAAAATCTCTATCAGTATTCTATGTAGAGCTGGTTTTGTGGACATTGCTTACTTTCTCTTTCAACTACAAATGATAGTTTTGCTGGGTAGGGTAGTCTAGGATGGAATCTGTGTTCTTTCAAGACTTTTTTTTATATTGGTCCATGCCATGCTTGGTCTCATAGTCTCAACTGAAAATTAAACTGTTATTCTGATGGGTCTGCTTTTGTATGTGACTTGGTCTTGTTCTAACACAGCTTTCAATATCTCATCTCTGCTTTGTACATTTACAGCTTTGATTATTACATGATGTGGGGAGTTTCTTTTCCAGCCATGTCTACTTGGTGTTCTGTATGCCTTTTATATCTTGATAGGCACCTTTTTACCTAGTTTTGGGAGATTTTCTTCTATAATCTAATGGAAATTTTTTCAGTGTTGGGTTTCTTCTCATTCTTCTACACCTATGATTCCTATGTTTGGCCTTTTTTACAGCGTCCCAGAGGTCTTGCGTATTATTTTCTTAGGCTATTTTAGATTTGACATTTTCTTTGATTTCTCAAGCTTTTTTTTCAAGATCTGAGGTTTTCTTTTTCATTCTATTCACTTCCTTTTTTGTTTCTTCTTTTCATTTGAGCTCCTCAGTGTTTTATTCCAAGTTTTATTTCAGTTTGTCTTTTCTTTAGAGATGATATCTCATTATTGAATTCTAACTTCATGTTGTGAATTATTTCAGTTATTTCATTCAACTGTTTGTGCTTTCACAGTCTTCATTCGTTGTTTATTATTCATGTACTCTTTGAGTTCCTTGAACATAATTGTAATTGCTATTTTGAAATCTGTCTTGTGCATCCACTTAGTTGTAATTCTCAGGAAACACTATTATGCATTATTATAATAGCAGGCATATTATCTTGGTTATTCCTGTTGTTTGTGTTTTTTTTTTTTTATGAGACCAAACACAATGTGGACTTTTGTGGTGGTATTCCTTGGTATGATTAAGTGATCTCATTTTTGCTGAATATTGTATTTTTATTTATAAAACTTTCCCCAGATTGTCCAGTTATGGCCCAGGCAAGTAGTACTTAGTGTTCAGTTTGGAGCCAGTTTATGTTAATGTGAAAATGGGGTGAGAGAATGGGACTCAGTTCAGAATCCAGGATTGACTCCATGGGGTCCTGGATCTGCAGGGTTTGGTGGGAGAATCTAGATTAACAAGTTGGCTGATAGGTTAGGCTGGGAGCTTTCAGATCTGGGGTGCACAGAGCTCTAATGGAGGGTTGCAAGAAAGTCTTCAGGAATGGGAGCTCAGGATTGCAAGTATAGGCAGACAAGGATCCTGGACATCCAAGTTGGCATGAGAGCTGAGATAATGGAAGAGGATTCACCTTCTCAAGTCTCCAGGAGTGTGCAGATCCAGGATGGGAAAGGATCACTGTGAGCTGATGAAGCCTGAGAGCTAAGATGGCAGGGCACTAGGGAGTCTTAAGAATAGAGCTTCAGATCACAAGTTTGGGGTTGGGAAAGATGTGGGATCCCCAAGCTGGCCTGAGGAGTGAGATGGTCCAGGGGGATTGACACTGCCACAACTGGAGGGTTGTGCAGATCTGGGCTTTCCTAGATATTTATTTATTTATTTATTTATTTATTTATTTATTTATTTTAATATTTCACTTCATATGTGTGTGTGTGTGTGTCTGTGTGTGTTGCCTGCATGTGTGGAAGTACACCCATGTCATGCAATGCCCAAGGAGGTCAGAAGAGGGTGTATGATTTCGTAGAACTGGAGTTAAGGAAAGCTGTTAGCTTTTATGTGCATGCTGGAAATCAAACCCAAGTCCTCTGCAAGAGCAGTTACTGCTCTTAACCACTGAGCAGTGATTAAGAATCTCCCTAGAGACTTTTATTTACTAATCGTCTACTTATTTATAGTCTTAGCACAAGACAGTCCCTACTTAAATGTCAAATACTCAGGCTGGGCTGATGGGTTGGTTTTGAGATTAAAAAGCCCAATTTTATATATGAATATCATTGGATATCCACAAGACTTGTTCGATGAAGTTCTCATGTATTCAATAACATTTTATCTTTAGAGAATGGCATCTTTCCTGCAAGTGTACCTGCCTATTTCTCCCCTACAGAAATAACTTCACTTTTTTAAGAATAACCCTCCAGATCTGGTCAGTTCTGTGTTGTGCAATTAGAGACAGGCTCTGAAAATTTGTTCCTGGAATTGAATTTCTGTTAACACTCCTTATTATGCCATCCTCTTTATTCTAACTATTAGTACAGTTACCAGATTCTGCCCTTTAAATTATTCTGCCCCATGCAAATTAAGTTGTACCTTTTCAAATTCCCTTAAAATTCAGCTTTCTGGTGTTCTCTCATGCATTTACTGCCAATTTTGTAAAATTTGCATGTTCTATTATTTGGTTTTTATTTTTTCCTTCCTTAGTTTTCTGAATAATTGTGGATTTATGCCTGAAAGAAAACTTTTGTTGTTTTAATGTAATTTTGGAAGACAGCAAAAGTGAACAAGTCTATTCAATTTCCATCATTGGTTAAAGACATATTACATTTGCAGATTTAAATGAATTCTTTTTAGGTCAGTACAATTAAACAAAAAACAGTGGAATCCAGATGTCTTACTCTCTCTAAACAATAAATCTGAACTGCTGAATAATCACAAAAGAAATATTATCTTAAAGTATTTGTTATACTTGAAATATAAGATATCAGTCATTTATAAATATGTGTTTCTTCAATTGTTAGGAGTGAGTGACCTCCCCAAATAATCCTTTGTAAGTGACTATAAAATGTGCTTCCAGGGGCTTGTTGGCCCTATTAAAGGAGAATTTTCTTTGTCCATGAGGAATAGGGATGGTGTCATTTGTCTTGTGGTGGTAGTGATATGTAATGCAACAATCTGTAAGCTGGTGATCCCAACAAGGAAATATTCAAAGAAAGGTTAGCTTTTGGGGATTCTAAGGCTTTTTGTATATGTTAAAGTAACAGAAAATTGCTGGGCATGGTGGCGCATGCCTTTGATCCTAGCACTTGGGAGGCAGAGGCAGGCGGATCTTTGTGAGTTCAAGGCCAACCTGGTCTACATAGCGAGTTCCAGGACAGCCAGAGCTACAGGGAGACCCTGTCTCAAAAAGACCAAAAAAAAAAAAAAAAAGTAACAGAAAATTAAAATATCTTTCAGTCCCTCTGTGTCTATATATTCATGAGAGTTGGGCAGGGGTGGAAAAGAGAATTTAAATGTCAGTACCAATTAACGGATAGAGAATACTTTGAGGGTTATGGCCATGCCCAAAATGGGATCTGGACAGGTGAGTGATGACTTGCTGGGTACATAGTGACTTCAACAGTTTCTAGGAACTGATAATTATAATTAAGTTCCACAGAGCTGGGCTGTATTATACAAATCCAGAGAAAGAAATAGATGGTTAGAAAGGGCTCTTGTTATGATGCAGACTCTCAGCTCACCTCCACTATTATGAAAGAACCCAAAAGAATTTGGCCTGAGGATAGCTCCATGAGTGTCTATCCAGTGCAGACAGAGCACCATCAAACTCCTCTTGACTGTAATAGGCCTAATGAAAGATGATGAAGAACCAATTGTTGAAGACGTTATAATGTCTTCAGAAGGGAGGATTGAGGATCTTAATGAGGGAATGGATTTTGACACCATGGATGTAGATTTGCCACCATCAAAGAACAGATGAGAGAGAACATAACTGAAGCCTTATTTCTTTGATCCAGCCTCAATAATGGATGAATCAATTCTCAGGGTATCTATGTTTTAATTCCGGTGCATAATTAAATCTGTGGTGAAGTCATTTTCTAAGTGGAAGAGAAAATTTTCAAATAAAGTGTGATAGATACAGTGAAATTCTGTACAGATTTTTCTCTAAGGAGAATATAACATGCTTATGCTTACGAAGATCAAGTGCATTGAGGGGCAGTTTTGTGGTGCATACCTTTAATCTTAGTGCTTGGGAGGCAGAGGCAGGCAGATCTTTGTGAGTTCAGCCTGGTCTACAGAGCAAGTTCCATGGCAGCTGGGGCTGCGTGGAAACCCTGTCAGGAAAAAAAAAAAAAAAAAAAAAAAAAAAAAAAAAAAAAAGAAAAGAAAAAAGAAAAAAAAAAGGACAAGTAAACAATTTATGGTAAGCTACAGTTTTTCTTAGAAAGTAATTTTTTATTTATGTGCTGTTAGATGGTTTTTAAATAAATTATTTCATGCTTTTTTAAAAAATAAGGTAATAATCTGAAGAGGTATTTGGCACAGATCAGAATATTCTCACATTTATTTCCTGGTTGTACTAAATAATGATGACTTCTACTGGATTTCTGTTTACATCCAGGAAACAGAAGATAAGGACACATTTATTCCCTGACCCCCAAATTGTAGGATAGACTTGTTTTTAACATTCAAAATTTAAATGCTTAAAAAATCAAACAACAAAATTTTGTTTTAAATATTGTAATTGTGGAAAAAAGTTAAACATATAAGCAGAACTTTTACACTTTTTTCATCTAAAATGTATTTTAAGATATTTTTAAAAATCCAAGAGCTTCTGTATACTTTTTGGGAACTGCCAGAAGGTAGCCAGGTTCAAACACACTCATCCCATTATCAACTCTGAAAGTTTGCTTGTCCTTTAAGGTAAAAATGTAATGTTGTGATATTCCTTCCAGTAGTGCCACTGTATTTTTTCTCCAAACAAAAGAAGCTTATTGTAGTATATTTGCAGAAAAATTCTAAACAAAAATTATACAGCTTATTAGAGTGTGGGTATAGGGATCTAAATATATATATATATATATATATATATATACACACACACACAAATATATGTATATACATATATATGTATATACATATGTATATGCATATATATATATATATATAT
>VZQC01005422.1:785577-869454 GCA_009823505.1 Rhizomys pruinosus | reverse complement strand
TTTTTTTTTTTTTTTTTGAGACAGAGTCTCCCAATAACTCCAGCTGGCCCGGAACTCACTCTGTACTCTGTAGACCAGGCTGGCCTTGAACTCACAGAGATCCACCTGCCTCTTGCCTCCCAAGTGCTAGGATTAAAGGCGCACCACACCTGGCTTAGAGGCGGTTCTTAGCCACCATGTGGGTGCTGGGAATCAAAGCCAGGTCCTCTGGAAGAGAAGTCGATGCTCTTAACTGCTGGGCCATCTCTCCAGCACCCCCAACTGCTTTCTTACAGTACTACCTGCCCAGGGGTGGCACTGCCCAGAGTGGGCTGAGCCTTCCCACATCACTCAACAATCAAGAAAATACTCCACAGATATGGCAACAGGCTAGTCCAATGGAGCCAATTCCCCAACTGAAGATTCCTCAACCCAGGTGTTGACACAAAAGCTATCCAGGACAAGCCCTATCCAGTCTGGGTTTTGAACCCAGATATCCTTCTGTGAAAATTCATCCACTGGAGTCTAGTTAGCACATTTGGAAATCCTAGGTAAGGCATACTCTTCCTCATCCAACAGTAATCAGTCTCCTACAGTTCTTGGTCCCCCACGTATTTCTCTTGCTGTACTCTGAGAACTTGTCTGAGTTGGCATGGGTCTCAATGTTTGATGCCAACATTGCCACAAAAGCCTCATCACCATAATGAGCTGTACAGCAAACTGCCTCTATCAGTGCAGTAGTGGCATTTGCATCTGGATGATAATTAACAGCTATTTAATTGCACTTAAAACCCTCTCAATGAGAGTTAACTCATGAGAGCCACTGTAATCTCAGCCAAATGCACAGTGCTGGAGATGACATAGATACTAGAGAAAACCCTGTAGTTGTGATATCTCTAGACAAATGAAGTTTCTTATTCTCTGCATTTTGAACCAGGTGTGGATTTCTGTAATAGCCTCTGTCTACTGCAAAAAGAAACTACTTTGATGAACTACACTTACCTGAGGATACAAGGGTAAGTATTTAGAATACAGTAAGAAATTATATTGATTTAAGAAAGTAGCATAATAAGTTCTCTTCTATGGTCTATGACTTCAGCCATGGAGAGTTGGCTGGGTTTACAATATCAGACATGAATTTCTTCTTTAGCTTCAAGTTCTGAGAGGCAACCAAAGGTAACAGCAGTGGCCTATACTGTCTTGGGTATCTTTTGGAGCCTCCAGACCAAGAACTCCATGCATGGTTTCCCATGGAGTTCTGTTAGGTAGTCTATAGCTCTTGAAGAGAGCATGATCACTGCCCCCATGTGGCAGAATTGCACTTAAACAATACATACATATATAAATACACACATACATACATAGGGCATATATATGTACTTTGTATGTATTCAAAACATATATATGTACTATGTATATATTCATAATTAAGTTTATAAAATGTTATGTTTCCCTATGGATTTTCAAAATCTTTGAAATTGGTTATTTGAAACCCTAGAATTATTAAGGAAGTGAATTTATAGTTTAAAATCTCCAGATAGGGGCTGGAGAGATTAATCAGTGGTTAAGAGTACTGACTTTCTTGCAGAGGACCTGAATTTGATTCTTAGTACCTACATGGTGGATAACAACCATCTGTAACTTTAGATTCAAGTGATCTGATGCCTTCTTCTGACCTCTGTGGACATTGCATGACATCAGGTGCACTTATATGCATGCAGAAAATACACTCATACATATAAAAATACCCCAAATCTCTAGATAGAAAAATCTTCAGGTCCAGATTGTTTCAGTGTAACAGTTGAATGTCTACAAGGAGAAAAATAAACTTTGACCTACATGTGACACCTGATATATAAGTTAACTCCAAATACATCAAACATTAAATGTAAAATGTTCACAGATTTCATAGACCCAGAATGCGTGCTGGGAAGGCTGCTTAAAAATAAAGGTATCAACAGTTTTACCCAGCTGTGAAGTCCATGAACTATGAAACCCAACTGCTAGGTGAGATGTGCCTCTTTTGCAATAGTGACACTATGGTTATGGGTGTAACCAACAGCTCTCTGTATTTGAGCCAACTTCACAGGAGGCAATCCATGCCTGGGATTGTAAAACTAGTATAAAAACAACAATGGTCAGGGAGGACAAATGCTTTATGGAGGAGCTGAATACTGTTGTTTAACTCCCCTCATCTTTATTATTTTTTTTTTATTATTTATTTATTTTTGTATGTGTATGAATGTACTGTCTGCATGCAGGTCTGTGCACCCATGTTGTGCAATGCCGCGGAGGTCAGAAGAGGGTCTCGGATTCCCCTGGAACTGGAGTTCTCCTGGAATTGGAGTTACAGACGGTTCTTAGCCGCCATGTGGGTGCTGGGGATCGAACCCGGGTCCTCTGCAAGAGCGTCGGTGCTCTTAACCGCTAGGCTATCTCTCCAGCCCAACTCCCCTCATCTTTAAACAGAGATGCTTCTTTTCCGACTTATAGTTACACAAGGTGCTGATAGTAAGTAATGGAAGAACACTCAGCCTTAAACAAGACATATATACCAACTATCTGAGGCTCAGGGAATGTTGTAGAAGAGTAGATGGAAAGATGTAAGAGTCAGAAGATAGGGAGACATGCTGCATCTGAGTAGGACACATCATTTGCAATCTAGACCTCACAGCGACTACAGATGATTATGCTGGTCTGTATATGGATGGACCCATCAAAGAGTCAGGCATGGGTAGAGAATAGATCAGAGGGTGGGGAACTCATTCTCCATTCTGAACTGTTTGATACAGATTCAGGGATGGTCAGTCATTGCCTTCAATTGTGCACTCACTGCAGAGCCCACCAGGATCCAAAGGTAGTTTCAATCTGAAGCTCATACAGACTGCTCTGGTTAAACAAAAGTAAAACTCAAGAATCAGAAAAAGGTATGTGGCAGGAGGGGACTAAGATTAAAGAGGGTCAGAGGAGAGAATAATCAGAATTTATTATATACAAGAAGGAAATTGTTAAAAAACAATCTCAAGAAATGTATTCATATATATATATATATATATATATATGGCAAGCTTACAAAATAATAGGTTTACAGATGGCTTTTTCTACCATCTTTGAGTTGGTTTTCCCTCCTCTAGAGCCTGCTCTATCCTACTCTTCCATCCCTCTTCCCACTTAAATCTTCCTCTCCAAGTTTTCTTAATTTTTCAAAAGAGACAATAAACCATGCCTGGCTGAATCACAAATCACAAAAATATATGTTGCAGAGTTGGGTTTTATGTATTGGAACAATTCCTATACAAATAACATGTCTGTATAAAAATATGTAAAGTAGCTATCAAATATATGTAATTGTGTCTATAGTATCATAATGACATAAAAATAAACAGAAGAAAGATTAAAACAAAGCAATTAAATGTAAAATATAAATTTGATGTGGCTGCAAGTTATCATTTTAATAACATTTATTATCTAAAGATCAATGGAATGTTTAGATAAAAATTTAAAGCATAATCAACCAAAGAATAATAAAGACACAATAAATTGATTCATCAGATAAAAGTATAGCTCTGAGAACAATCTTAGGATAAAAACACAAATTACAGATTTCCAGAAAATATATGCACATATGTCTGATATCACATTTTTATCTACACTAAATAAAGGAGTCTTAAAACTCAACATGCAGAAAAATCCTAATGAAAATGTTATAATAGATATCCAGAGACACTCACAAAGAACATGTAGATGGTAAATAAGATATTGAACATCACTACTAGAGCAAGGAAAAGTAATACTATGGTGAGATATTACTATGGATCTGGTAGCAAAGGAAAACAATACTTGGAGTGTAACTCAGTGGTAGGGTACTTGCCATACTCGAGTCCCTGCCTTTGATTATCAGCACCACAAAGTTTTACAACGATAATGCCAAACGAGTGCTCGAATGCAGAAACAAGACTTTTCTTATGGTGCTAGTGAGAATGTCAAATGATTCAATGTTCTGGAAATCAATGTGGCAGCTTCTTAAAGAGAAACCCGTGTGAGCCCCAAGTCTAAGCAACTGAACTGATCATTTGTCTAAGAAAATTGAAAATCTAGTTCTTTTAAAATTAATATATTATTGCTCAGAGATGCTTTATTTGTAAAACATACATGTGAGAATCAAATTGTTCCTCAATAAATGAATAAAGTGTGGTACAGCCATACTGGGAAACATGATTTAGCATGAGAAAGGAATGAGCTATGGATACATGTAACAACTTGGATGGTGCTATGGAGAAAGAAACTCATGTTGTATATGGTTTGATTTATATAAGATTTTCTAATGATAAGATTATTGAATTTAAGGATCTAGAATTAACCTACCACCTATTTTCAGACTTTGTAATTGTGGTATATGGGAGGAGAGTACGTACGCATACTTTAGGGTAATACACAAAACTTTAGGGTAATACACAAAATTTCAATAAAAATGAAAAAAGATTATTGAAATAGAAAATATTGAAATAGAAAAAAACATTAGTATTTGACTGTGATTGGAAATGGTGAGGGGAAAGGGAATAAGTTCGACTATAATAACATATCTTTGTGATCATGCAGCGTTACATTTAACTATTTAATTGTGATTGCTATACAAACTGTACTACATTTACTCTTGCTAACCTCATGAAATCAAACTAGATTTTCCTATGTCATTCTCTCTCTCTCTCTCTCTCTCTCTCTCTCTCTCTCTCTCTTTCTCCTCCTTTTTAGTGTTTCATATTCATGATTCTGTTCATTGTGTACACTTCTTTTCGGTGATTTCAAAGATCTTCAAAAGGGAATATATGTTATAAGCACGAAACCTTTTTGAAGTTAACCATTGGATTCTGCAATTTTAGTTTCATAATGAAGACAATCTTTGGGCATCAGAATACAGGCATTTGTGTTTTCAAAACTGAGAGTGCAGAAGGCTCACTGTCTACTGAAAACAGGTCTTTTTTATCACATGGAATTGCCAAAGGAAGCAGTTTCTCACCAAGTGTCTTTATTTTGGTCCTCTTCATATATGTGAGTTCATGTAACTAATCAGAAATAGACTGTGAGTGGTCTTCCCTGTATCATGCCATTGAGCTAAGTTGAAGAGGTGGATGTATTTTTCCAACCTTTATTTTCAAATATTTTTTGTTACTTAAAAAGTGTGTGTGTGTGTGTGTAAATGGATGTGTACATATCCGTGAGAGTGTGTGACCACATGTGCACAGAGTCCAGAAAAGGGCACCAAGTGTCCTCTATAGCTCTCTAATTATTTCTTTGAGGCAAAAATCTTTTCTTGACCTGATGTTGGCTCTAGGCTAGACTCAAAGTCAGAAAGCTGTCTTCACCAGCCTCAGGACTGGCGTTACAGGCATTTTCAGGGACTTCCAGCTTGTTTCTTTGGTGCTTCCAAATGATCTGTAGTCTTTATGATTGCAGAATAAGCACACTCTTAACTACTGAGCCATATCTCCATGCTTCCGTTCACTCAAATGTGGAGAAATCCTGATGTATTTCCTACATTAATGGATGAGCTACCAAATCGAAGGACGAAGGATCTAATAATTTCTGCATGGGGAAAAGCTAACTTCCACCCAGTAACACCTATATTGGATAGTCAGAATATGAAATTGTTGGTTAAGAAAATATACAGAATTTTTTCTTATGAAAGTTACATAAAACTTGTATGGTTTAGTCAGAGAAGGAACACTTGGGAAAAACAATTTGATAACATTAATTAATAAATGATACTTAAGATATGAATAACCTTTGTAGAACAGAGAACTGTCTATAAATCTGAAGGAAAAAATATTTGGGAAGTCACATATTAAAGTCACCAGAAGAAAGATGAATGGAAACTTACAAAGTTCATGTAGATGGGCAATCAATAACTTGTATCTTTCTAGCAGGCCAAGGAGGGTTTGTTCAACAAATCCAACGTTATCAAATATTGAGGGAAAACATTAACAAAAGGATGCTGAGTTTCTCTGGGTGGTCATGGCAGACCGTTACATTACTATATAGCACTATACAGGTTTCCATAGATGATTCTGGTTATGAAAAAATGAAACCACTGTTTGATCAAACAAGTAATATGGGTTAAGCATATTTACGTATTTCACAAGTATGTCAGTTATGTGGGCAACTGGAAGGCAACAGTGAGACATTGCAGACAATCCCCCAGCCTACCTCCCCCCACCCACTATGGTTTTCCTTTACTTTCTCCTGTCATGGAAGGAGATGGTGAGGAAAGAATGCTACCTGCTGATGTCACTAGCTGGCTCTTTATTCTTGAGGAGAGATTAACATTCAATGCCATCCTATGCATTTTCTCTTAGAGTGCCTTAGAGTAGCAATACTTTGTTCATTATAATATACAGGTATTGATAAAATATCATTCCCCTTTATTTCCAAGAACAATGAATAAACTATTTAAATGAACAATCTTTCAAATGAAATGCTCTTTTAAAAAATTAATTATTTGTTATTTTAGGTATATGTGTGTTATATATGTATGTATGTAAGTGCACCCATGTCATGCAGCACCAGCAGAGGACAGAAAGGGCATTGGATTCCCTGGAACTGGAGTTATGGATGGTTGTTAGCCTCCACGTTGGTGCTGGGATTTGAACCCTCGTCTTCTACAAGAACAACTCATGTTCTCAACTGTTGAGCCATCTATCCAGCCCAAATGATGTCTTCTTCAGTCAAGTTCTAGCTTACTCACATTTTTTTAGGTTTTTAGAGGAAACTGATTCTTCAACTTATTCTCTGTGCATTCTTCTTTACTCTTCACTAGGGGAAATTTTTGTTTGTTTTTGTTTATTTTGTCTTTTTTTCCAGACGGCATCTCCCTGTAGCAACAGTTAGCATGGAATTCACTACATAGAACAGGCTGGCCTCTATCTCAGAGAAATCTTCCTGCCTCTGCTTCATGAGTGCTGAGTTTAAAAGTGTGAGCCACTTGCAGAAGATTAAGCCAGGTATTAGTATCTTAATTTAGAGATGAATAAATATACTGTTAAAAAATAATGCATGGCAATTTCAGGAAATAAGTGCATCATGTAAATTTTCAATGTTTATTCCCACCACTTATAATACTTAATGAGAAGATTGAGATAATATCACTGTGAGAGTTTACAAGAATCTTGGTGTGGAAAGTAGATGGACCATTTGAACATATTAAGACATTTAAACAAGAATATAATGTAATTTTGTAGGTATATTTCATTTATTTGGTAATATCAACCAAACAAAAGAATTTTTGTTTTTATGCCATGTTAGTAATTCTGGAAATATAATATCTGCCTCCTCCTCCTCCTCCTCCTTCTTCTTCTTCTTCTTCTTCTTCTTCTTCTTCTTCTTCTTCTTCTCCTTCTCCTTCTCCTTCTCCTTCTCCTTCTCCTTCTCCTTCTTCTCCTTCTCCTTCTCCTTCTTCTCCTTCTCCTTCTCCTTCTTGTTGTTAACTTGAATTATATTCAAATAAAATTGGTTGCTTTTGGTTAAAATTTTTTTTAAAGAAACTATCACACTTCTTCAACTATTAAATAATCATATATGCTTTACTTTCATGGTAAACCAATACAAAATATTTTGAAGTAGATAGGGGATAACCTATATATAAAGATGCATATGTACACTAGAGAATCCAGATGGGAATTAGGCATCAATAATTTGCTTTTTCAGAGTTGTAAAAATCATGTCTATGCTAAAGTTTAATGCATTGTAAAGTTCACATTATACAACTCATGAAAACATTCAAAACTCATTCGGGATATTTTTCCTTTAGTCAACAGAGCAATTTTGTTAGTTTGTGATTTTTATTTATGTTAAGTACCTTTGCTTGTTTCAGTAAGGCACTAATGCATTTCTTGATCAAAATATTTGTTTTTCCCCCAAATATACTCTTTTTCTCCCTGCTTTGGTCCCCTCCTTCCCTGCTCCAAAAGGTTTCCACAGGCAACTTTCTTTCCCCTGTCCCCCTACATAGTTACTCTGGGAGCCATTGTGTCAGTCACCCTGACTTCCAGAAGGCAAATCTTTATGGGGTGGATATGTGCCTTTCTCAAGATGGGAAAGCATTTGGGAAGGACAGCTTCTACTTTGATCTAACTTCTCTCTATAGTTAGAGGAAATGAAACCGGTGATTGTTGGTGGTTGAGTTCTTGTATATGGGGGATTATAGTTCTAATGGATGATACCAAAATGGCTAAAGTAAACTTAGTGGCCTCAAGAGTTGGAATCGTGTCACCAGGAAATTACAGTTCTCATAGGACATGAAACTTGAAGCCTTTATAATTGTCCTGTCACATGCCATTTCTAATTCTGTATACAATGTGGAAAAACAGATCTCTTGCAAGTAGCTATGTTTTTACTCTCTGCCCAGAGGGAACATTCTATTGTAGGTCAAGATCATATGCTATAGTTACAGTATTACACAAAATCAGCTATTTCCCTGGAAATAAAAACTGTCAAACACTTATAGAGTATGAAGAATAAGCATGAAGCAGTAAACTTAGCAGAAGAAATATGTTCTCATAAGAGAGAAAATTGAAGGACTTGTTAGAATATTTGTCATATAAATAATTGAGAAAGCAAATCACTATTAAAAACAATATTGATGCATTTTGTAAAGTGAATTAGCAGTTTTCATTATAACAAACAATAAAATAAAAATTCATAGATTAACTTAATATCATATAAATATAAAATTAGTGAATCTAAGATTTTTCTTTCTTTTTTTATTATTTATTTTTTATTGACATTTTGTGTATTTCATGCATCATTTTTCTTTTTTTTTTAAATTTTTTTTAAATTAATTTTATTTATTTCTGTATGTGTATGAATGTACTGTCTGCATGCAAGTCTGTGCACCCGTGTCGTGCAATGCCGCGGAGTTCAGAAGAGGGTCTCGGATTCCCCTGGAACTGGAGTTCTCCTGGAATTGGAGCTTCAGACGGTTCTCAGCCGCCATGTGGGTGCTGGGGATCGAACCCGGGTCCTCTGTAAGAGCGGTCGGCGCTCTTAACCGCTAGGCCATCTCTCCAGCCCCTCATGCATCATTTTTCAAGTCAGTTCAGGCATATTTGATATTTTGTGTATTTCATGCATAATTTTTCAATTCAGTTTAGGCATATTTTTTAAGTAAGCAAATTTTATAAATTTAGTAATAATCTGTTTACGGGACTCATATCCAAATAACAGTAAAATAATGTTTATAAAATGTGTATCAGCCAGGGTTCCATCGGGGTTATCCAGAGGCACCTAAATGATAAAATGAATATATATTAAAAGAGAATTTACTAGATTGGCCTAGATAATATGTTCTTGGTATTCCAACAATGGTTTCAATCCAATTGCTGCTCAGTCCATGAGACTGGATGTTTAAACAGTTCTGATTTGGTGCTGAAGGTCTGGTTATTCCTGAAGAGCTGTTGGTCTTCAGGACCCATTGGAAGTCTGAAGCTTGGTCATAATGTAAGTGAAGGAGAGTAACAAAAGCAGTATTAGCAGTGGCAGAGGCAGCAGCAGAGGCAGCAGCAGCAGCAGCAGCAGCAGCAGCAACCCAGCTATGAACTTACCAGCAAGAGTGAAGACAAGCAGGCAGAACCCATAATACTTTCTTCAATCTCATCTATCTGGGATGCTGCAGGAAGGTACTGCCCACATTTAAGGTGGGTCTTCTCACTTCAAATAACCTTATGAAGAAGCATTCTTACAGAGAACCCAGTGACTCGCTTTTAGTTCAACCTAGATCTAGTCAGATTGGCAACTAAGATTAATCATCACAGGTGGACACTATTAAAATGTTAACCAGAAAAAAATGGTGATTTATGTGACAAAATTGATTTCAGTATGAAAATGTCATACACAATAATGTACTGTTTAATGCATGAAAAATCCAAAGTCACCCTAGAAATTTATGCATGTATGACCATATTTGTAAGAAATATATATGTATTTAGAACAAGCTATTAGGAAAATAAAGAATATAATAGAAAATTACTAAAATATGAGTGGTAGAAAATTTTACACATATACTATGGTGGAAAATTTTACCATATCATCTCAGAAACAGCTAAATTGAATTGACAAAAGTTTTTAAAGATGGGGCTGGAGAGAGGGAGGAAAAGAAGGAATGAGAGAAAGGAGAGAGAGAGAGAGAGAGAGAGAGAGAGAGAGAGAGAGAGAGAGAGAGAGAGGAGAGGAGAGAGATCTTCAATGAATCAATCAAATCAGCCTGGTCTAACAATTATTTCAAAGATCAATAGCCATGTATTCTGTTAATATGGTGTCATCATGCAAAGCATTGCTTATCTACTTGCACTATGTATAAACCAGCACAGTGAAGAGCTTTAGAAATTTTGAAATTGTTTAATTTTAATGGTAATTCTCATGTTAGTTACTAACAGAGGGAATGTCTCACTGCCATTTGACTGCTTACTGAGGATTCAGGCTCCAATGAATTCCATCTCTGCAGCCTACAATGAATTCCATCTCTATAGTCTACAATGAGGGGTGACTCTTGGTAATACATGTTTTAGCATTAAATTTTCCAGAAATCCAATTCTGATGTAAAAGCTAACTTGTGATATACATGAGTATATATTTGGGAAGATATCCCATGGACACAAAGTGAAGGGAGAAGTGAGGAATGCCAATATAAAGATGCATTGCTGTTTGCCATTGCTGCATGCTACTGGCAACTTAATGTTGCCTTGCTGAACTGTGTAAGTTGTCTTCTGAAAAGCATTTGAAGATAGTCTCAGTCAGAAGAACAACAGAGTAACCTTTGTCTATCAGCTGCTTATCCTCATTGAGTGAAAATTTGGTCTGGGGCTAATTCCCTTTCATTTCTGGATTTGTAAATGTAGGCTCTGAGCAGGCAGTTTTCATATGCCGCTCTGGAGTATCAGAAGTCCTGAATATAGAGATTCAAATGGTGGCCTGTGTGACTGGGAAGTAACTGCTATCAACATCAAGTTGTTAGGAATCCATGTCCAACTAGGTGTTATGGTTGTGATGGAATGGTGCAGAAAAGACCAAGAGAATAAAAGTGGTGATGGAAGGATGTGCAATATTTTACCTGATAGAGCTAGTGTTAGAAGTGTGTAAGTTAATATGTGCAAAGGTTTTAAAATAATGCACGATACATGTCAAAGTAAATACATTATTTATTTTATGCATCATCATAAACCTAATCAATACATAGAATTTTATTGGTATTCTTTGATATATCTACTAGTTATAGATGCTAGCAGATTTTGTACATTTTTTAATTAGTCTGGGTAGCTTTTACAATGTACCATAGTAGGCTATGGTGTACGAGGAATGCAAATATATTCCTTATTGTTCTAGAGCCAGGAATTAGAGTGAGATGTCAGGATATCCAGCTCTGGAAAGATCATTTTCTGGGCTACAGATTGCCAATTTCTTGCTATTATCCACATGGTGTAATTTATGCTCACTGGAACTCTGGAGGGCACTAAACCTACTCATGAGAACTCCACCAGAATTACCTGAATACCTCCCTCTCAAAGGCCCTATCTCCTAACACCACCATAATGAAGGTTAGAGTTTGAATGCATGAACCAAAGTGGGGATATGAACATTTTGCTTGAAGACTTTGGTCACATGGGCTCGGCTTGGGAAAAGTATGTGAAATTCAAAACTGGTCTTTCTTTTTTTTTTTTTTTTTTTATTAGTTTTTATTGATTTGTGCATTCATTACAATTTTTTCCAATTCAGTTCAGCTTATTCCCTTTCCCTCCCCCCCCCCCCACCCCCACCCCATCCCCAGATCATGCATTCTGCCAAACGTCTCCGGCATCTTTCTCCAGTTTTTTTTTTCATTTTTAGCTATAAGTGATAACCATGATACAAAGCATCCTTCATGCAAAACCTACTGCAGGCTGTTGTGCCCAAACTCCTAACAGCCCCCCATCCAGTGGGGGGTGACAGGTTGTTTGTTCAATCAAGTTGATCAAATGAGTGTCCAGACTACATTGCTGTAGTTTTCATCATTTCACCCCAATCGCAGCCTTACATTCTATCCCGCCCCCTCTTCCACAGGTTGTTCCCTAGGCTTAGAAAAAAAAAAACAAAAACAACAGTCCACTCTCTCTGGAGCTGTTTGACTTGGACCCTCTTGTGAACATTCTGGCTACTAGACATGGGAACTGTGGAAGGGATTACTCTCTGTTCAGAACCAAATATAATCTTAATTCCCTCGGGCTATGCACTCAGGCAAAAATTATTAAAATACAGGAGCTCTGACATCAGCAATGGATTGTTTCTACCAGGTGGATGTTGGCCAGGGGATCCAAGGCCCCACAAAAGTAAGGGCTCCTTGCCTCTAGGTTGGGATACCTACAGGAGGAAGGCAATAAGACCCTGCTGCCGAAGACCTGCGTTAACATGGGAGGGGATGTATTGGACCACACATGCAAGTGTACAGATGGCCTCTGGAATGCCAGAGAGTGTTACCAAAGGCCACTAAACCAATAACAAGGATATGGGTCTCCCTGAGTCAAGCAAGACTCCACCGTCAGCACCAGCTACACCTCACCTGCCTGGAAATCTGTGGCAGCAGAGGCAGCCAGTGCTGTATATTCCCAAATCTAATTGGCTATTGGCTCTCCCCCTTGGAGAATAACCTATGGCTGATGCCACAATCTTACATCCTCTACAGGTTAGAGATGTTATAAGCCACAGTAAGACCCTGTCATATTTACAGGGGGGAAAATTGTAATTCATGGATTAACATATCCAAACATGTGTCTATGCTAAAGTAACCTACCATAACTATTAGTGCTGCTTAAATACCTATATATCTAATTGCTTGTTCTTCATTAGTAGGATCGAAAGGTTATTCCTGGACAAACTGTCAGCCCATGAAAGAAAACTGGTCTTTCTTATACATGGCTATTCAAGACTTTAGGCTCTAAAGCTTAAATTGATTCTAGCAATAACTTTACTGACAATTATGTTTCTGGTTGTGAGCAGTATGGCACTATTTCTCAGTCATAGATGCCAACCTTGTGGTTTACTTTCAAAATATTTATTTTCAAGGTGCTGATATTTTTATTGTTTGAAATTAGTGCAAAATAAAGAAGTAGAAGATTGGCACTAAATAAAACAGTACATGGCAAATTCAATGGGTTTGAGTGGATAAAGTAAGGAACTGATATAAGGAAGAAGAAAATGATTCTAACATTATAAGAGTAGTAAAATTTACAAACCACTTACTTTAAAATGCTATTCTGAGCACATGATGTTCCATTATTAATTTAGACCCCACATCACTTATGAATAAATTTGACTGGCAGAGTTCCATCTGTTCTTCATGGTAAATGCCTTTCTGATTCATCAGGTCTTATGCTATATTGACTAAATATTTAGAGCTGTATCCTTGGAAATAGTTCTATAATTTTCATTTGTTAGAGAAGAAAAATGATGGTAACTGGAAGGTTCAGTAACTTGCTATAGAGTAGGCTATTTAGATGTTAAATAGTAGGATAAGATCAAGTTCCCAGCTTCCTCTTGCAAAGTTTCATCATGCCCTGCTGCCTCTGATCTGAACATATGCTACCGTGCAGGTGGTTGGGGCACAAGCAAGCCTTTCAGTGGGGTAGCCATGCATATGGGTGAGAATTAGCCTAATAAAATTCAGTGGAAGTGCTTTAGCCTGAAGAAAGCAAGGTGCCTGTTTTTTTTTTTTTTTTTTTTTTTAGTTTATGTGTTGACAGTGTAAAAAACTGGTATAAAGAGGGTTGTCTTGTTTCTGACTTTATAGTCTCCATCTGGTCAGGAAAGAAGTAAATTGACTACATCTGCTGCAAGTCTGTGGCTGTGCTTTTGAGCCCTTAAGCTTTGTCACTAACCCTCACAGTCTTCTCCACTCCCGAAGCCAGGCTATTATAACCTGTACAGAATGTGCTTATTTTCTCAACTTTTATGTTATTTTGTAGAATTCTTCAGAGAAACTGATTTTCTCGGGTATCCTTTAGGAAAGACTTGGAGAATATAAAAATTTCAATAACAGAGAGTAAATTTATGTTTGGCTTTTGGGCCAATAGAACAAAGTGAGAATAATAGCTAAAGTATAAAATAGTGAGAAAAATAAAGTTTCTATATAACTGTCAGGTTGTGAGATCCAGAAGCCCATTGGAATGCAGAGACACCTAAGACCTGAGGTCCAAGAACCTGCTCTACCAGGCATAGCCTTTGGCTATGCTAAAGCAGGCCACCACCGATTACTCAGGAATCAGAAGCCAGATTCCAGATTCCGACCCACGCCACTCTCACTGAATCCCACTCCCACCTTCTTCCTTAAATTCCCAAGCCGGATGCCATTCTGTGCTTGGCTCTCTACCTCTCCCCTGAGCCTAGCCCCGGCTACCCTGAATTAAACTTTTCTCCGAAGAGCTTAGACCTCGTGGCCTTTCATTCTGGGGGGAGCAATAACACTATTACAAAGTAAACATTCAACAGCAATGACTGAATACAAAAACTTTGTAATGTAAATTTACCAATGAACATAAAAGAATTACTCTGAGAATGAATAAAATTTCTCCAATTTAGGGTTCAAATTAACATTCCTTTAGGGCTGGAAAGATGGCTCAACAGTTAAAAGCATTGCCTGTTCTTGCAGAGGACCAGGGTTCAGTTCCCAGCACCTACATGGTGGATCACAACCATCTGTAACTCCAGTTCCAGGGGATCCAATGCCCTCTTCTAACCTCTGTATGAATTTCATGACACAGATCCTCTTACATACACACAGACAATACACTCATACACATAAAATAAAAATAAATAAAATATAAAAGTCAATATTCTCTCACAAATTTTTTGCAAGCATTCATCCATAAAAGCCATTTTAAAGATTTTATTATTTTATTTATGTGAAAATGTCTTCGTGTAAGCATATGTACGTAGGTGTTCATGGGGGCCGGAATAAGGTGTCTGTTCATCTGGAGCTGTTGTTACAGCAATCATGAGCCTTGCATGTGGGTCCTGGGAATCAAACTCTGGTCCTTTACAAGAACATCAAGCACTATTAACTGCTGAGACTTCTCAGCCTCTATAAAAGCCATTGTTGAGGCACAGACTGTGCTAACACAGGTAGTAGATTAGATTTGGATATTGGTCCATAGTTTCCCAACTCTTACATTAGGAAAAGCAAGAGATTATTTTTTGAGTATCTGTTAAGAGAGGAAATCATCGTACATATTTTACAAACAGGTGCAGAAAGTCTTCATGAGTCAGTTTCCATAAAGATTTTACTAGGGTATTTTTGTGCAGAAGCAGAGGGAACAGTTCATATTTTAGGAACCAATAATGTCTGCCCCTGAATTTCAGCTCCATCCTAACCTCTTCAAGAAGAGATGGGCGGACAATGATTTCATCAATAATGCCTATATAATAAAGTATCCAGAGAAGCATTTAAAAATCTCAGGATTCACGAAGCTTCTGGGTTGTATATATCTTTGTCAAGGTTTTGAAGATTATGGAAATTCCCTATGATTCTCTGTAGTGTGGACAGTGCCTCCACACGCTTAGGGCCCCTGCCCCCCATTTTTTCCTTCTGAGGAAAAAGGAGGAGCCAGAGGTATCAGCTTCCCTTCCTGACCAACGGGTTGGTCTTGGCGGTATGAGGGGGCAGAGCTACAGGTATGTTAACCGAGAATGCCAGGAGGTAGGTCTCTCTTGGGCAGAGGTGACATGGTCCATGCCAGGGCGGCAACTTTACTGTGTGGCCATGAAGGAGGGAGAGTACCGACCTTCTTGTAAGTAACTCCATCACCCATTTGCTCTGTAAGCGAGTTCATGTAGCTCACTGCTCTTGGGGGAGTCTGTACCTTGCTTTGCTTTGGGACCACAAGAGGAGGAGGCAGGTGGGCACACGCACCTCCCAGAAGGACTTTTAGAAACATCGTCCCAATCACTCTCCACATCTTTTCCTTCTGTGCTCTTTCTATTACAATAACCCAGCAGATGTAGGCGAAGATCTTTCTGAATTCTGAGATAATCTTCCATATTATCAGATCCAAAGGGTAGTGAGGGATTGGCAGTCCAGAGAAGTGTGGGAGGCTCAGATTTGCCATTAGTATCTGGAATGGGACAGATTTGTGATACCGAGCCTGTGACTACTGGTTCTAAGCTAACACTGGGATAGTTAGTATCACTATTGAGTTAAATTATAATACTCCAGAAACCTGGAGAAGCTGGTGCTAGAACATTTATAAATTGAAGCTTAAGTCCTTGTGGACCTGATCTTATTTAGAAATACAAACTTTGAATATGTAATTACCTTATGATGATTTTAGAGTAGATTATGGTGTTACCCAAATCCAATGACTGTTATATGAAGATACAGGCACACCAGTAGATTGCTTATAGACATTTTTGTCCATTTATTTACTTATTTTCATAGTATTTATTTTTGTTTATTTAATAGATTTTTAAGTTCAGGCTCCCAGACTGTCTGGATTTTTAAGTTCAGGCTCAGGCCCTAAAATTTTGGCAACCTTATGCCTTAACCTTCTGAGTAGTATTTTAAAGTGATGAGACCACAACCCCAAATTCCTCAGTTATCAGCAGAATCTAGGAAGAGGCAAAGGATAATTATACCTTACAAACTTCAGAGCCAGCTTGCCTTGATGATATCTTGATTTCAAGCCTCCATTCTCTAGGATTTTGAGAAAATACATTGCTGTTTTTTTTTTTCCATTTAGTTATGTCTCAGTAGCTCTACAAAATGGGGATGTGGTGGATAGAATATAGTCCCAAGGGTAAGAGTATAAAAGTGTTCGACATCATTAATAATTGAGGAAATGCAAATTAAAACCACTCTCAGATATTATCTCACTCTGATAAGACTGGCTAAGATCAAGAAAACAAAAGACACTAAATGCTGGAGAGGTTGTGGGGAAAGGGGAACACTCATCCACTGCTGGTAGGAATGTAAACTTGTACAACCATTATGGAAAGCAGTGTGGAGAACCCTTAAAAGACTCAAAATGAGCCTACCACCTGTCCCCAGTCATACCACTCCTAGGTATATACCCACAAGACTCATCCTACCCCAAAGATACATGCACATCCCTGTTTACTGCAGCTCTCTTCACAATAGCGAAGAGCTGGAACCAATCCAAATGCCCCTCAACAGAGGAGTAGTTGACAAAAATGTGGTACATCTACACAATGGAGTACTATTCAGGGAAAAGGAAGATTACATCATGAACTTTGCCAGTAAATAGATGGAACTACATGCAGACAGTACATTTATACACATAAAAATAAGTAAAATTTTAAAAATACATAATAATAATATAAAACATACAGTTGGGGGATGCTAATGTGGAAGTGGACATGGGGAAGGCTGTATATAATCAAAATACATTGTATGAACTTCTGAAAGAATCAATAAAATATTTTTTAAAGACAAAATCTCCATAAATATATTTAAAATATGAACAAGTCATGTTCTCAGTTGTACATGTCTAGCTATGAAAAAGAAGTGTGGTAGTAAATTTATAAGAGTTTTCTTATGCAGGTAATTTCTAATTTCTTACATTAAATTCACAGAGACATGAACACAGTAACGCTTACAAAATTCAGTTAGTACTAATTAATTAAAATTTACTCCACAACTATATCCAGCTTTTTGTGTTTTGTAGTCTTATGTGATATCATCAGTATACAATACAATTGTTCACGTTCTATGTGATATATATGAAGATACAGCAATTGAAAGCAGAATAATTATGAAAATATAGGAAATCCTTCAAATGACCCCCCCCCATAAAGATGCTATTAAACATACCTTAACTCTTTAGGGGAGGGACATTTAAGATGATAAACTAAAATAAAAACCAAATGTCTAAATAAGTAAATGGATGAATGAAGAGAATATATTTAAAGCCATTTATAAGAATGGACTTCCTTCAACCAAGGACAATAATATATTATGAACGGGGGAAACGGAGAATCCAACCTTTTGCACCTGAGGTTCATTAAGACAAAGAATGCCCTATAGAAATCCCTTGCAACATATGACAAGATTATGCTGTCCATAAGTGGGAAAAGGAAATTTGGAGTGTGCCAATTGGCTGCATTGGAGGAACTGCCTGGGGGCCAGGTTCTCACTTGCAGGGACAGATATTCCAAAGAACACTTGGCAATCATTCTCTGGAGTTCTGTAGTAGTTCCTACATCCTTTTAAATCCTCATTCCATCTGGATATAGATGTGCTCCTTCAGATGTGGAATCCGTGTCCTGGAAGCATTAATTTCTCCAAACTGAGGGATTGGGTGCATTTGTAGAGGTAATATCCTGTTTTGCCTTCTGAAGACATTTCAAACAGTTCTTTGTTATTACTCAGGAGAACATGATGGGAAGAAAATTGGATTTGGGGCTTGGAAATCACTTTCAGTTGTACTTCTCTTTTGAACAAGGAGTTTCCCATATACAACCTTCCTGAGCCAGGACCTGGGAAGAGATAAATTTGGTATGTATGCTTCTCTTTGGTACATCTTAAACAGCTGTTTATGCTGTTTAACCCAGAGGAAAGGAGACACTTCCTAAGAAGAGCCAGGATAATTAAACAGCCCCACAGATGCACAGGACCATTTTCCTGAGGAAGACAGTTGGGAAACAGAATGAAGTGTGAAGATCTCACACAAGCTGAGCTGAATCCCCAAAGCTCTGCATTTATGGGGAGATTTTCCTCAGCCAGCGTTGGGTTAACACATGGGAGAAGTACAGGCCAAATTCACAGGCAGAAAATAATGAAGCCTCCAAAAGAGCAAGCTGGACCATGGGAAAGGGACAGGGAATGGAGAAAGGTCATCTCTGCAATTTGCTTCACTTTTCTGCAGTCGGAAGGCTCAGTGCCCCAACTGGCTACCAGGGAAAGTGGCAGCTTCCTCAGCAGGCGCTCCTGGTCTGGTCTCGCTGAAAGATCCTTAACTTTCATAGTTTAAATAAATTTTATTAATTATATAACTGAGTAATTGAAATGTGGTACCTGTGGCCAGGAAATGAATTTTTCATGGTACTTTATTTTGACTAATGATTATTTAAAAGAGAGAGAATAATAAATTTATATTTCATCTGTACATATATTTATTTATACAGGGTGTTATTTTACATATCTATGTATGCACAGCTTTACTGTTTTGTAAGACTATATTTTTTAGGAACCATTGGCAATTTATATTAAAGCTGAGGAAGGCCGTTAATTGTAAAATATACAACAAATTTAAAAGAAGTAGTTTAATAAATACTATAAATTCTCTCCATCACTCTATGGATTGAATAATTAAATAAAAATATTTTGATGTACCAAGCATGGTGGTGGTGCATGCCTTTAATCCTAGCTCTTGGGATGCAGAGGTAGGTGGACCTTTGTGAGTTCAAGGCTACTCTGGTCTACATAGTGAGTTCCAGGACAGCCGGAGCTACAGGGAAACCCTGTCTCAAAAAGAACAAAAAAATATTTTGAATATATTAGGTCAATTATATGTTAAAATAATTTTCCTTTTCTTTATTAATGCTGCACTTAGAACATGGAAAATAAAGTGTGACATTAGTTGGGTTTCCACTTGACAAGGATAATCAAGAACACAGAGATTTGTAGACAGACATTGTCTAGTACCAGAAACATTAGCTACTAGTGTCTAAACTTAAGTTAATAAAAGTAAAATCTAAAATAAAGTTCCATTTCCTAGCATTAGCTGTTTTAAAGTACTCAGCACAGGCAGCTAGCAGTTACTGGCTAAATTCTCATCCTGGTTATAAACCATTGCCCATTCCCAGGTAGCTTCAGTTCCTTCTACATTTCTATCATGGCAGAAAGTTGTGTTTCATGCACAATGACACATGTCTCTTTGAGAAAATTAATTTCAAATTTCATGCATATATAATCATCATTGGTCTTGCCAATGCTAGGGTGAACCTTTAAACAGAAACATCCCTCTCCTGTCCATGGGAGCATGTGGATCTCTCAGTATGACTGTCAGCGTGGACACAAGTATATTTTATCCTAAAAGTCAGTGTCCTTTTCCTTGTTCCTAGGGAAACATTCCAGTATGCTCCCTGAGAGAAGTCTTCTCACCTTCACAGAAATAGCAACCTTCCTTTAAACAATCAAGGATGCATAACATAAGACGCTCAATTTGAAGTTCATGGGAGACAGAGAAGGGCGGTCTATGGAGAAATGTTTGACCATAGAATTGTCTGACCTCTTGTAAACCAGCAGAGTTGTTTATAACTCATATTTTTCTTTAATGTTATCAGAAACAAAGAATTTATATTGATAGTTTTTGTCTTTTTTATTGAATTTTTGTAAATTTTGTACAATATCCTTGGTCACATTTAGAACCCTTTCTCTATTGTGCTCCCTGTACTATCCACCACTGGTTTCCATGCATTTTGTCATATGTTAAGCCCTATCAAGCCAAGTCTGTGTCCCCAAATGTCCCTCAGTGTGAGTCCATCCCCTGGAGCCTGGTCAGCCTATCTAGCACCACTCCCTTGATGAAAGCCAACTCTCCCTTTCCCAGTAATCGTAGATTGCCAATACTTTCTCAGCCAAGATGGAAGATTCTTACCTGTTTCCCCTCTGCTAGGTTGGGTTTTTGTCTGGTTTGCCTGGGTAGATATATTATTAAACTAAAAGTAATTAATAGATGCTGTTTGTATTCCTATTTGTAGAAAATAGAGAAGAGGGTTTAAAAAAAAACATGTCGCAACCTTCAGTGTCTGAGAAAGCCATTAGACACACATTTTTATTTTTTATGGTTATCACACACTAAGAATATTGTGCACATAAATAAGTATTATATATATATATATATATATATATATATCTTTAGAAAAAAACTTAGATCTAGCAAAAAGAATCAAAAGTGACCAGAGCATGACTCAAGATGAAGAGATGACCCTGACACAATCTGAAGGATGTTCTTAATGTGATATATCATGAATTATATTGTCTAATTAATATAATTTTATAAATTAATATGCATTGAGAATTTAATGGAAAAGGCAGATAAGACATGATTCTTGCCTTAAAGAAATGTAGACTCTTCTGATATGG
Organism: Rhizomys pruinosus; assembly: GCA_009823505.1. Lineage (NCBI taxonomy): Eukaryota > Metazoa > Chordata > Mammalia > Rodentia > Spalacidae > Rhizomys > Rhizomys pruinosus. The sequence goes on along the minus strand of VZQC01005422.1, from coordinate 848,354 downwards.
TGACACACATCTGTAATCCCAGTACTGAGAAAGAGGGGCAGATGATCAGAAGTTCCATGTCGGCACTGAAGTCCCAAGTCTATAGCGAGTTCAAAGCCAGCCTGTGTATGACACTGTCTTAAAAATCTTTAACAGCTATACCTCTGACAGAGGATTACTATTTAGAACATACAAAGAATTAAAAAACTAAACATCAAAAAGAAACAAACTAAGATCCTGGGAGGAGGTGGATGACCATATGGAAATAGAGTCCTATAGGCTCCTGGGACCCTGCTCATATGGACCTAGAGCAATGGTGTCCAGCATGCACAGACTCATGCAAACTCAAGTAGACAAAACCCAACACAGAACTGTGGAAACTGGCAGATAGCCTAAATATTAGCTGAAGAATTATTGGCAGCTAATTACTGCTGGGTAAGAAACAGCTGCTTTTCTTAATGGGAGAGACTCTAGATAGGCTAACTAGACCTCAGTGGATGAATTTGCTCCAAGGGACATCTGGAGATATTAACTTGACATGATAGACCTTAACACAAATGACAAATTTGCATGAAATCTAGTAAGGGGTCTATGCGACAGTGCCAATGAGAAAGCAGGTATAAAGATGATTAAGATATTCTGTATGACATATACAAAAATTCAATAAAAATTCATAAAACATTCAAAAATACATGAACATCAACAATAACAAAGACTCAATTAAAACCCAAGACAAGGGACTGAACATGACTTACTAAAAGATGAGAAGCAAATGGCTGAGAAATATTTTTTAAATGTTAATAATATTTTAAAATTTTAAACATCTATTTTTTGGCAGGGGTCTTTTCGAGACAGGGTCTCCCTGTAGTCCCAGCTGTCCTGGAACTCACTCTGTAGACCAGGCTGGCCTTGAACTCACAAAGATCCGCCTGCCTCTGCCTCCCAAGTGCTAGGATTAAAGGCGTGCGCCACCATGCCCGGCACAAAATTTTAAAAATCTTTAGTCACTAGGAAAATGCAAATGAAAGCTACCTTGGGGTTTTATCTCTCTGCACTAAAAAATTGCTAAGATTCAAAAATAAAACAAAGACAAATACTGGTGAGGATGTTGGGAAAGGGGATCACTTATTCACTACTGGTGGAAATATAACCTGGTGCAGACACTATCGAAATCAGTGCAGCTACATTATCCAACCATACCACTGTTGGGCTTATACCCACAGGACTCTATATATGATATCTTACTACAAAGATACCTATTCAAATGTGATAATTTCTGATCTATTCACAATAGCCATGAAATAGGAGCAACGTAGTTGTCCATCAACTGATGAATAGATAATGAAAGTATGGAGCATTTATTCAATAGAATGCTTTTCAAGTATTAAAAAAATGAAATTATGAATTTTCCAGGTAAATGGATAGAACTGGAAACAATAATCCTGAGTGCTGTGAATTTTCATACTCTTAAAGTTCTATGGCTAGAGACGTCATAGACCCAAGAGGAGAACAGGCTACTGACAATTTCCTAAGCTTGTGCAAATTCTAACTATATTCTAAATATGAATTCTTATATCCACAGATAAATAGAGCTCTTACCCTCTTATCATTCATCATGGAAGCTTCTTTTTGCAACAGATGTTATTAAAAAGCTCCATATCTGGCCAAACACAGGGAATAAGTGACTATGGAGTGCCTTGCCACAATTGAAGCATCTACAAAGCAACCCACATACCTAAGGTTCAGGGGACATAGCAGAAGTGTGGGCAAGAAGATTGTAAGAGCCAGGGGACCAAGGCCCCTGCTGCTACATGCTATATTACGGACATGACACTGAAGCTCCACACATTGAATCTCAAAAATCTGGTTACCAAAACAAGACCCACATAATGACAACAGTAGTCGATGTGCCAGTACGGATGGGGGAAGTTTCAAAATACCTCACCTCTAGATGAAGAACTACAGGCAGTCAATGGCTACTGAAAGAGAGAGAGAATTGGTTTTCTCCAGGGACAACTTCTTTGATGGTTATTCAAGCCCATATATTCAGCCCTAAATGCATGTCCATATGAGTACCACTAAATAGAGTCAGTACTTTATACAGGTACACACACAAAACCTACACACACATGTATGTGTAGCTACAATAATAAAGGAAGATGCTATGAAGTTGAGAGGGAGTCAGGGGATATAAGAAGGGATGGGCTGGGCGTGGTGGCGCACGCCTTTAATCCTAGCACTTGGGAGGCAGGGGCAGGCGGATCTTTGTGAGTTCAAGGACAGCCTGGTCTACAGAGCGAGTTCCAGGACAGCTGGGGCTACAGGGAGACCCTGTCCCGAAAAGACCAAAAAAAAAAAAGAAGGGATGGACAAGGAGAAGACTGAATGGTGGTAATGGAAATACCATGCTCAAGCATGATAAATTTAAAAATTAAAAATGAATAAAATGCATTGAAAAATCACTTGGAAAAATAGAACTCTAAGATTGTTTCTTTAAATAAAGCATTTGCTGCATTAAAGGAAGCAAATAAGTAAATATTCTTTCACAGTGGCAATACAATGGTAAATATAGAAAAGTTTAATTTCATATATTATTTGCCTATATTAATTTTTAAATTATTATTCTTAATTATTACCACTTTGGATTTGGAAACCCCAATTCTATTCTACATCATCCAAGGCTCATACTTATACTCTTTTCTGACTGAAAATCACTTTAATGCTCATCTTTTTCTTCTCATGTGATGTTTTTAAAATCAAAGATTAAGGTGGTGCATTCTTAGCCTACTTTCCCAGTCTTAGGAACTTCGAACAAATAGAAGACCTAAAGATAAACAAAGTTAAAATCTATTTCAAACACCACGTGATCTAATTGTTAATAGAAAGGCACAGCGGAACATTGCTTGACAAAGGTCAGATCTGATAGTCCAAAATTTCTGGGCTCCCATTCCTGATTTGTCTCATTAAAAGCCAGGATTGGGGCATGATAACCTATTGTACAAGACACAAGTATTTATTTGACAAAATTAAACTTGATTTTTTTGGAAAATACCAGATTACGTGTCTATTACTGCAATGAAATCAAGAAATTATCGGTAGAGGAATTTAGGCTTTTCCCGTTTCTCCTCTCTGCTACCCCTTAAGTCCACGTTGGACATCAGACAAATATGTATTGAGGAAGAGATTGGCCTCTGCTACTGCCTATGTCACGAAGACAAAGTAGAAGTCAGACTCTGGCAGAAATGATTGCTTTGTGTTAATTTTTCTCGTGAGAGATGAGAGCCTATAAAACGGAAACTGTTTCGTCCTTAAAAGGATGGAGGAAAGACTATCTGTTTTGAGAATTCCAGGAACAGAAGAGGCAGGAAATGGTGAAAGACAGATTTTCTCATACTCTGCCCACTTTCTCATGGGGTTAGCAGACTGGAGATCCTTTCTGGAACACAACCATAGGAAGAACAGCTGCAGATTAAATGCCCCAAAGCTACATTCAGTCTCATTGGGATGGGGTAAATACCCATCAGAAGTACTATTATTGAAACCTGCATAAGGAACAGCAATTGTTTACTCAGAAGAGACAAATGAAGTTCCATTTAAGCTCCTGTTGCCAGTTGATTGATGCTTTCATTATTATAATTCTTAGTTGTATTTAAACTTTATGCTGAACCAAGTGAATCACAGAGGCAGAGAGCACGAAACAAGAATAAAAATTATGTGTCAGTGAACTAAGGTTGAACTATAAGCTGGTTTCATTAGAGAATAACAAGGCGCTTGAGAGGTAGCAGTTGCTTTGAATTATCCACTTGTTAGAACTCACCCATATTGGAATAATGAGAGGTTATTCTGATGTACAAGGCTCATGAAGCTATTTGTAGCTTCCTTCTCAGCATAGACGGTTATTCATAATTCACTTTAAAGAGAGTTCAAACACTAAACGTCTGTTAGCAAATTGAAAGACTTCCTGTTTAGTTCTTAAAGTGAAATGCAGCTATTTTTTTAAAGCGCATTTTAGTGTTCCTCATCATTCTCATCCAAGTACGGTGCTTCAAGCTGCAGAAGCTGGAGGACACATGCCAACTAAGATCACTTCCTGAAGAGATTAGGACTCACTGATGTGGAAGAGTTCAAGAACTGCATCTGCCCCACGTTTTATGTTCTCTACAATTGTAAATGAGGATACAGCTCTGTGAAGCCTCTTTTAATAACACAAGACTGACAAATTTAGAAACAGGTAGATTTCTTGCTTTGTTGACAAAAGACCAGCTCTGAGGCTGCAAACAATTTGGGTCTTATGATTCTTACCACGAGGTACATTTGTACAAAAGGTTCTCTAGCCCAGAGCTTCTGAGTGTGCCAGTTATGAATGTGCTGAGGTTAGAGACTCCCTTGTTCCTTGTAAAGGAAGATTCAGCCTAAAGTAGCTTAGTCAGCTGTGTGTTAAGCAGCTTTAAGCAGATGTTACCTCCACTGCTCCATTGCAAGACAACTACGAGAGAGAGAGAGAGAGAGAGAGAGAGAGAGAGAGAACACAGAGCTTGGCAGGACCCTTTGATTTGATTTGGAACATGCATTTCCACAACTGTGAGACAATGAACTTTTGTGGTTTAAAGTACCAGACTGGTCAATCTAAATTGTGATATCCTAAAAAAATGAAAATTCAACACTCCTTAGTTATAAACTAGGGACATAGTGTGAAAAATAAAAATTATAAAGAAGATCAAGGAGAATCATGCTGAATAAAATGTCTTTGCTTCTCACTCAGTTATCTACTGATGCATAATTACAGCAAACACTTGGAGAAACTTCTTATGCTTCAAAGGGCCTGGCAGGGATAGAGAATTCATTCTTAAAATTTCATTCATCTCCAAACAATTAATCTAAGCCATCCAAACTAAGCCTTTCTTAATAAGGAACAGGTTAGGTATAAGCATTACATCCAACTATGGCCATTGAGACTGATGGAAAAGTCTGCTGTCTCCCAGGAGTTATCCTTAACCCTGAGGAGACACGGGAAGAAATTGTGCTTTCTTATCTTCATGTGGACACGCTCTTCCTTGATTCTGCTACCAGAAAGGACCGAGTGGAGATTAATCTGTAGCCAGCCCAGTGGGAGTAATTAATTCGAGTGACAAAGATGCCTTTATTGCCTTAAGCTTTGAGAGCTTGTTTCTTGGTTTTTCATTGTTCACAATCTAATACACTTCATTTACTCATTTGCTTATTTTTCTCATGCTTCTGACATTGGTAAGTGACATTGTAAGTGCACCTGGGGAGGGGGATGTATTTTGTTTTAGATGCAACACCTGGAGTCTATCATGGTACCTAGCAAATAGTAGGCTTTTAACAAATATTTGTTGATAAAATTTATCCACTAGGAAATAAACTAATTATAATTTGAGGTTATCACACACTTCTTGTATTTGAAAACCTACTTACTCAGTACCTCAAATTTTCTTAATTATGTTAGAGTTTAGTGCCAGAGTCTAAGAAACCTTTCCAAGTGTGTGTGTGTGTGTGTGTGTGTGTGTGTGTGTGTGTATTTGTCTTGAGAGAAAAGTCTTAATAAGAGAGGGTAGAGCCAGCTGCTGGATACACCACAAATACACTGACAAAGGAAGTGGATTGGATTGTATGTTAAAAATAACTAATAGGAAACAGCCTTTGAGATGTATGTGTAAGAAGATGAAAGGAAATAAAGTGAAAGCTGAAGAAAACGTTTTGAAGTGGATGATTGACCAAAGGAAATCTATTGGAAACAGAAGACTTCATTGTGCACCAAGCAAAAAGGAATTCATTAGAAAAGGGAAAGTATCCTAGATGTTAAAATAAAAGATGGACCCGTGTAGAAGGTGCAGCATTTGGAAGCAGGATGATATCAAGCTGGATGATGCTCTCATGGGAATTCTGAGGAGGGTCTGCTGATCTCCAGCAGCTGGGAAGAATCCTATACTTCGAGTTGGGAGGTAGAGGAGTAAGTGTAAGCACAACGCATAGGTGAGATGCTCTTTGAATAATGTGCTATCTGCATAGTTCTGAGACCTTACAGAAACACCAATTATATGTGAGAAGTAATTTAGTAAAAGGCAGATGTACTGAATATAATGGTAAAATTAAGGGTAAAATGGTGAGCTGGACATGCTGGTTTACTATTGGGCTCCCAACACGTAGGAGTCTAAGGCATGGGGCTTACCAAACAGGTCAGCCTGGACTACACAGTAGGTTAAACCAACATTACATGGCAAGCTTTTCTCTCAACCAATTAAAAATGTGCATGACACCTAAGAGAGATCTGTAAGAACTTGTCCAAGCAAGTTGTTGAATGCTCTGCCTCTTTCTCTCTCTTGATCTTTGTCTTGCCAGGCTTGTGTGATGTACCAGTAAGAGGCACTACCACTATGGTAAAGATGTGTTGGAGGTTAAACATTAAATAGAAAGATAGAGAGAGAAAGGGGGAAATAGTTTCCTGGCAATTTTGTGAGAGGGCAAACTGATAAACTTGGGCCACAGGAGATTATCCCAAAAGCTATGAATTGGGAGCTCCAGAAGGAAATGAAGGAGATTTCAGCAATGGCTATATGGTGAAAGGATGATACGCAAGGTTAGAAAGAAGGGATAAGAGAACCGTAGGTGCATAACAGAACCAAGACAGTAAGCGTGAAGGGGGACCTTTTCACTCCCATCCATGTATCATAAGCCAGCAGTGTAAGAATCAATTTGTCCATGAAGATATGTAAGAGTAGAGATGTCTCTCTGCTTACTTTTATTCTTTACGTTAAGTATGTATTTATTAATTTGGATTATAAATTAGCTCCTTTTGTCATTACTTTTGCTAAAGTAGATATTGTGTCAGTTTATTTAAAACTGTTTTATAAATTGCTTTTTATGTTATTTTGCTTAGTTTTTCCAACATTCTTATTATATATCATATACATATATGCATAAATTAATACTCAGCTATAAAAAAGAGATGCATAAAATCCTCAGTGCAGATAGAAGATTGTGCAATTTTGTCAACATCTTTCAGTGTTTGACCTTGATACAAGCTCAAGTAACTCTCAAATTTGGCTCCAAGATCAATGACTTTATAAATTCCAGTGCCCCATCTGTCAAACGAAAGAACTTGAAGATCTATTTCCAGTGACACATATCATATGCAAGTGTGACTATGTGAGGGTATGTGCACATGAGAACAATTGTCCTTGGATGCCAGAAGAGGGTGTCACATCCCCAGGAGCTGGAGTTACAGGTAGCTGCAAGCCACCTGATGTGAGTAATGGGACTCGAACTCTGGCCACTCTTAACCACTGAGACATCTCTTCAGCTGCAAAGAAGCACATTTGTAGTAAACTGAAGGATATTATGGTTATATTTCCATTTATCTGAAAGCAACTATGTTGTTATAATGTGAATCTCTCAATGGGCTCTAGAATCCACCCACCAATTATTCTCAGACTCTGTAATTACTGTGTATGGGTGAAGAGTATGTATCCGTATTTTAGAGTAATATAAAATTAATGGAGGAAAATGTGAATTCCTAAGCATTAAAAAGACTGAGAGAAAGATGCAGGACAGTTATGGCAGAATGCATGATCTGGGGTGGGGTGGGGTGGGGGGAAGGGAAAGGGGAATATGTCTGAACTGAATTGAAAAACGATGTATGAAATACACAAAACATGAATAAAAATGGAGATTAAAAAAAAAAGTAGTACATTGGTATCAACATGCACAAAACCCATCAATTGGACAAAAACCCAGCACAGAACTGTAGACATGGGCACCAGAGCCCAACACTGGCTGAAGAAATATTGGCAGCTGATTGCAGTTGGGTGAGGAAGAACTGGGCTTCTTTAGGGGATGAACTGGTACAGAGGAGTGGGCGGGGAGAGTAGTTCTGGGCAATGGACCCTAGCACAAGTGACAGGATGTGTGGTGCTGTGGTGAGTGCCAATGGAGAGGTTGGTATAAAGACTATTAGAAACAGACTAAAAGATTATGTATGAGACACATAAAATTCAATAAAATTTATATATTAAAAAGAACTACTTTAAAATTTCATGGAGGTCGGAGGAGTGGGCGGGGAGAGTAGTTCTGAGCAATGGACCCTAGCACAAGTGACAGGATGTGTGGTGCTGTGGTGAGTGCCAATGGAGAGGTGGGTATAAAGACTATTAGAAACAGACTAAAAGATTATGTATGAGACACATAAAATTCAATAAAATTTATATATTAAAAAGAAGTACTTTAAAATTTCATGGAGGACTATTTTGATATTAAATTAAATAGTAAATTTCAATTTGCCTTGCAAATAATAATATATCTATGTATGTATGTATGTGTCTATGTATGTATCTATAATCTATCTATCTATCTATCTATCTATCTATCTATCTATATCTATCTATCTGATACTGGTTCCCTCTATGTGAGTTATGAAGTATATATGTGATTAATATGATCAAACATACTATTGCACACACACATTCTTAGAGGTTTTGATATTTACTTTTATCTTCTGCTAATTGATATTTGGAACCTTTATTTCACCAACTTCAGCAACGTTTTCTTATACTGGTTTTGGTTTTGTTTCTGGATTTTTGTACCAAAAATAACTCAGAAATCTCCTTTCTAAAACAAATATGCTAAAGTAATTTTTCGATGTTGAAGGAAGATGAAAATACAAACTTCAGGCTTATTGAGTTTGTTATAATGTAATGAGGCCAGTGTCACAAAGTTGTCAAATCAGTTTACCCAAGAAAAACCAAGACTACAGATTTTCTTACAAAATATTCCAATTATTAAATGTTGGCAACTCAACCTATGTTTGAAAGGAAGAACTAGAGACAGGTTTTGTGCTCTGTTACTATAGACACTCTTTAATCATTCTCCAAATTTGTTTTCCAATATTTATTGAGTATTCAATATGTGAAATATGAGCTGGTAGACAGGCATTCAAATAAAAAAGTATCTTGAATGTTTTGTTGCCTCACCATTGAATGGACAACCATGTAAACAAATAACTAAAACTTGGAAAATGTAGAATAGTATGGGAGCAGAGAGGAAAAGCAAGCTTCAGTGAAGGCCACCTGGGAGCCAGGTGAGGGAATAGTCTCATCAGGGATTATCTACATTGGGGCCAATGGGCATGTCTGTGGACAATTGTCTTGAGTGTTGCTTCATGTGAAGAACACACCCTACATGTCCTTTCTTGTAGTGGTCCACTTAAAAGGAAATGGATGAAGGAAGGAAAGCTTTTCATTATTACTGTTGTTTACATGGTTTGGCATTTGTTTTTGTTTTTCTCACTTGGCCTTCATGCATGCTGGTGAGTTCATCTATCCTATTGTTGCCCCTAATTTCTTCATTGGCATTAGAACCAACTTCTTCTGGCTTCCAACGTGGATTGAAAACACTTTGATTTCTTCACTAATATTAGAACCAACTTTCTTGGGTTTCTAACATGAACTGTAGGTCCAGAAGCTCTCCAGGAATCCTTCAGCCCTTCAATGCCATCTTGGGATTACAGAGGTATCCAGTCTCATGGACTGAGCAAAGTACAAGATTCTTGGTATCTCTAATGTGAGAAAGCTAAAGTTGGAAATCTTCAATAATATCATGTAAGCCAATCCAGTAAATCATATATATATATATATATATATATATATATATATTCACCATTTTTAAATTAAAAATTTGTGCATTTCATACAATGCATTTTAATCCTACAGAGAACTCAACTGCAAATGAGTCAAAGACCTCAATGTGAAATCTGAAACTCTGGAACTGTTAGAAGAAAACATAGGCAGTACCATACAAGATATAGATGCAGGAAAGGACTTAATAAATTGAATATCAGTTGTTCAAAAATTAAGGACAGCAATCTACAAATGAGACCTCATTAAACTAAAAGCCTTCTGTGCAGGAAAGAAAACAACTAGTCAAGTGAAGAGGAAGCCTACGGAATGGGAGAAAATCTTCACCAGCTATACATATGACAGAGGATAAATATCCAGAATATACAAAGAACTCCAAAAAACAAAGAAGCAACAAAACAAATGGTCCACTTCAAAAACAGTCTCTGGATCTGAACAGAGAACTCTCTAAAAGAAAAAAAAAAAAGCAGCTAAGAAACATTTTGAAAAGTGTTCAACTTCCTTAGTAATTAAGGAAATGAAAATCATAACCAATATTTCATTTAACCCCAGTCAGATTGGCTAAGTTCTAGAGAACAAAAGACACCAAAAGCTGGTGTGGATGTGGGGTAATGGAAACCCACATCTACTGTACGTGGGATTGCAAATTAGCAAAAGCGCTGTGGAAACCAATATAAAGAACTCTTAAGAAACTAAGCATAAATCTACCACTCCTTGGTACATACCCAAACCTTCCTAAACAGAGACTTTTGCACAGCCATGTTTGTGGCTGCTCTTTTCACAATAGCTAAGAAAAAATGGAAACAACCTAAGTGTGCCTCAACTGAAAAATGGATAAACAAAATGTGGCATATTTACACCATAGACTTCTACTCAGTGGTAAAGAAAAACAGAATCATGAAATTTGTAGGTAAATGGATGGAAGTAGAAACTGTTATATTAAGTGAAATAATGGACTTAGAAAAATCAAGTGGTTTATATTCTTTCTCACTTGTGGGTCTTCACTCCAAAGCAACTACCTCAAGCTACTGTCATTTACCAATTGTGTGATTTTTTAATAAAATATTTTTATTGATGTTTTGTGTATTTCATATATCATTTCTCAGTCCAATTTAGACACATTCCCATTTCCATGCCCTCCACTCCACCCCAGTTCATGCATTCTGCCATATACATCATGCATCTTTTTCTAAGTCTTTTAAAAGTTTTTCTCTGCAGAGGTTTATTGTTTGGGGCAGAAGTTAACTGTTTCAGTCAGTTCTTTGACCCAGTCCTTATGTTGTTGTTATTCCCTCTCATTTGTATTGCTCCAAAATATATCCATATATACATCACATGAAGTGAAGAGAAAACCCATAGTGGGAGGGAACCTTCACCAGTGATACATCTCATAGATCATTAGCATCCAGAGTTTATAAACTGCTCAAAAAACAAAGGGGGAAGAAAACAAATGACCCAATCAAAAGATGGGGTAAAGAGCTGGGCGGAGACTTCACAAATGAAAAAGTAAAGATGGCTGAGAAACATCTTAAAAAGTGTTCAACCTCACTAATTATTATGGAAATACAAATGAAAACCACCTTAAGATTTCATCTTACTCCAGTAAGATTAGCTATGGTCCAGAAAACAAAGGATACCAAATGCTGGAGAGATTGTGGGGAAAGGGGAACACTCATCCACTGTTGGTAGGAATGCAAACTGGTGCAACCCCTATGGAAAACAGTGTGGAGAACTCCTAAGAAGCTGAAAATGAACCTACCACCTGATCCAGTCATACCACTCCTGGTCATATACCCATAAGACTCTTCCTATCACAGAGATACATGCACAGCCATGTTTATGGCAGCTCGCTTCATAAAAGCAAAGAGCTGGAACCAACCCAGTGTCCCTCATCTGAGGAGTAGATAGAGAAAATGTGGTACATCGACACAATGGAGCTCTATGCAGCAGTAAAGAACGATGACATCATGAACTTCGCAAGTAAATGGATGGAACTAAAAGATACTATGCTGAGTGAAGTAACACAGTCCCAGAAAAACAAATGAGGAATGGTATCCCTCATTTGTGGATATTAGCAGCAAATACCTAGTTGAAAGGGAAGCTGAGTGGGGCTGGAGAGATGGCTCAGTGGTTAAGAGCTCTGACTGCTCTTGCAGAGGACCAGGGTTCAATTCCCAGCACCCACATGATGGCTAAGAACTGTCTTTAAGCTAGGCATGGTGGTGCACACCTTTAATCCTAGCACTAGGGAGGCAGAGGCAGGTGGATCTCTGAGTTCAAGGCCAGCCTGGTCTACAGAGTAAGTTCCAGGCCAACTGGGGCTATAGGGAGACCCTATCTAAAAATAAAAACAAAAAAGAAAGGGAAGCTGAATAATGCTAATGGTTATATTTCTTTTTATCTGAAAGCAGCTGAACTGTTATAATGTGAATCCATTAATGGGCTCTAGAATTAACTTACTACATATTTTCAGACTTTGTAATTTCAGTATATGGGTGGAAGGTATGTATTCAATTGTGTAATCTTGAGAATTACCTACTCAAGTTCCATTTCCCAGCTGTGAAATGGAGATAATAGTTTTACTTTGACTAGAGTCTACACAATGTAAGTGCAAAATAACACAGGCACTATTACTTGTATAGTCGAAGTATTTTTCATTTTGATTGAATTTTTGTGTTTTTTGGTACGCAATAATTGGATAATATTTATATCCCCTCCCATATCCACACCTCTGTCAACTGCCCTCTCCTCCAATTCAATACTCTACCTTATAAACAGTACAGCCTATAGAGTATGACTGTGTACCCAAATGTTCCCCAGTGTGGCTGCATCCATTGGAGCTACGTTAACCTATGAACATCCCATCCCTGGGATTTTATCTAGTTTGAGCTTGCATTCGACTTGTGCATGCTGTCACCATGGCTGTGAGTTCATATGTGTAATGACCAGCTGTCTGGAAAAACTCTATTTCCTTGTGTTCATCTACCACCTCTGGCTCTTACAATCTTTCTGTCCCCTCTTTGACAATGGTTCCTGAGCCTTAGGAGGAAAAGGCATCTTATTTAGAAATGAGAACTCTGCAGCCTTTTGCTCTCTGGATGTTGGCCAACTGTGGGTTTCTGTGCAAATCAACATCTGCTTTGTAAGGAAATCTCCTCTCTGGTGAGAGTTGAAAGACGCATTGATCTTATGTGTAGAGATTACATTGAAAATGTGTCACTTAGAACTAAGCATCTCTCAGATAATTACTCTCTGTATCTGACCAGTTGTGGTGCTTTTTATTAGTCTCCATCTGTTGCAAAAATGATTCCTTGAAGAGTAGTGAGAGGTACACTTGTCTGTAAATATATAAGGTTGCATATTTAGAATATAGTAAGAAATTACATTGGTCTAGTGATGTGACAAAAGTAGGTTTTTATCTAGAATCTATGGCTTCTTCAGCCATGTGTATTTGGTATTTACAGTTCATGGAGAGAGTCTTCCCAGGGGAGCTGCCATGTGGCCGAGTCTTGGTTGGAAGACTAGTACTTTCCCAAGGAGATCTCACAAGGAATCAGAGAGTCAGCACATAATCTGTTTCTCATGAAGGCAGATAACCCTTGTCACACAATGTAGATGTGAACAGAAATGGAAAGAAATGTGTATGTGACATGGTTTGTGAAGGGTTATGCGAATGTCATAAGTATTATTTATAGATAGCTGATTATCATTGATTTGTATATTACTGTAGTTAATGTCATTGGAAATGTGCTACCTAGAAATCTTGTAGCTAAAATCTTCTTTTAGAGCTTCTGTGTTAAAACTGAGAAAGCCAAAGTTTATATCAGATGTCAACACAGAAGGAGGCTTTGGGTGGCAGTGATCAATATTTAAATGCTATTTTTATGAAGTAGCATGGGATCAATTTATCTAAATGTTTTATATTTTCATATACGCATTGGATTCTGGAGAGCCAGAATATGTCACTGTCCTTAGTTTTAAGGAGTTCACAGTTGAGAAGGAATACCTGACTTACTATACTATAGGAAGAGAAGCGAGAAGACGGAATTATCTCTTCTATATATATATATATAACCCCTCCTCCCCTATATTATTATCTATATATATATGTGTGTGTAATTTAATTCTTCCTTCCCATCTTGTGGCCTGTGATCAACTGTGTCAAGATAAGCTGAGCTGACACATAATAGAAATGGATGCTTTCAGATGTCCCTTTCTTAGGGCAACAGATTCAAGTCCTACTTATTTTACTTTAAAGATTTATTTTATTTCTAATTATGCATATATGAGTGCCTTTGTCTGTAGGTATGGGCACTTGTATGCTCAGTCCCTCAGGGGACAGAAGACAGTGTCAAATTCCCCAGAAATAGATTTAGCCACTTGACCTGGGTTCAGGTCTCCAGGAAGAGCAGCAAGTGCTCTAAACCACTGAGTTGTCTCATCACCCCTTCAAGTCTGGGTTTTAATTGATGTTAGAAGTAATAGATTACTTTATATAAGGTGAAGTGTACTGGTTTGGAGGCCTGAGTCTGTCCAGGTGTGCTTCTCAGTGGAGCCACAACGTGACTGAGATTTTGTTGGATGGCTAGTATTTTCCCAAAGAGGACTAGTTAGGAAAGTATATGCTCAAAGGAAGAGCAGAGGTAGGTAGGCAGGTGATGGTACACATAGAGTTCCTAGGGCTTCCAATTCTTCAGTATATTTGGCAAATATGAGTGAGTGACTATCAGGATTGAAAAGAAGCAAATAAGGGATGAAGTGTGAAAGCCATTGAATTCTTATGCTAAGGCACTGGCCATATTCAAATCGCATGTGGGTGAGAAATAAGTTTTGTATTTATTATTTATAAAGACCACTCTCCTTACCATGTGGTAGATGGATTAAACTAGGTTAAAATAAATAAGATATGATTATGAAATATTCTGATGATATAAAGCTGAATGGAGGATTTATAATAATATATGACAGAAACAGACTTCATAACAAGGTCACCATTTTTAGACATTAAATCCAAACATAGGATGAAAATCACAAGGAAAATATATAAGCTTCATTTGAGCATTTATGGTGTGTGTGTGTGTGTGTTTGTGTGTGTGTGTGTGTGTGTGTAGGGTTTGTGAGTGTGTATGTGTATGGTGGGATGTGTGTATTGTATGTGGATCTGTATGTACATGTGTGTACATGTTTCAGTACATTGAGGGAATGCATGAGGAAGATTAATAAGTGAACACAAATTTGTAAAAAATAATTTTAAAACCTGTGGCTCTGGTATGTTTGTCACCTAGAGTTCACAAGTGCCATCTAAGTTAGCAGGGCATAGAGAGCAAGACCTCTGTGTTTACTAACAGAAGAGAAATGTCTAGTCCACATGAGTAACTTTCTTAAGTCTTGCTTATGGCTTTCTTCAGTAGCTGCTCCACTTTCCAAAAAACCAAATCTGTTCATTTCTCAGTTTCTAAATTGCCCTCAGAGTCTTTATTTATTTATTTATTTATTTATTTATTTATTTATTTATTTATTTTCTATGTGTATGAATGTACTGTCTGCATGCATGTTTGTGCACTGCATGCAGGTCGTGCAATGCAGCGGAGGTCGGAAGAGGGTGTCGGATTCCCCTGGAACTGGAGTTCTCCTGGAATTGGAGTTACAGACGGTTCTCAGCCGCCATGTGGGTGCTGGGGATCGAACCCGGGTCCTCTGCCCCGCTCTGGTTATTAAAGTATTTTTTTGACTGGAGTTCTAAGGAGAAAAGCTGTTAGTTGACTTGGCAGTTGGAGTCACTCTACTTTGGAGAGAGGCGCAGGGTTCTATTTCTATTCATAAGGCACCCACATGGCGCTGAACACCTGTCTTAACTCCCATCCAGGAGAACTCCAGTCTCGGGGAATACGGGAGACCCTTCTTCCGACCTCCCTGTGATTGCACGACCTGCATTTGCAGTGCAACAAAATGCATGCAGACAGTACATTCATACACATAAGAAATAAATAAATAAAACAATAATAAATAAATAAATAACAATAAATAAGACTCTGAGGGCAATTTAGAAACTGAGAAATGAACAGATTTGGTTTTTTGGAAAGTGGAGCAGCTACTGAAGAAAGCCATAAGCAAGACTTAAGAAAGTTACTCATGTGGACTAGACATTTCTCTTCTGTTAGTAAACACAGAGGTCTTGCTCTCTATGCCCTGCTAACTTAGATGGCACTTGTGAACTCTAGGTGACAAACATACCAGAGCCACAGGTTTTAAAATTATTTTTTACAACATTTGTGTTCACTTAGTAATCTTTTTCCTCATGCATTCCCTCAATGTACTGAAACATGTACACCACATGTACATAAGATCCACATACAATCACACAATCCCACCATCACACTACCACACTCACAAACCCTTACCCACACCACACCACACACACAACACACAAACACCACACACACCCTAAAATGCTCAAAATGACGCTTATATATTTCCTTGTGATTTTCATCCTATGTTTGGATTGTAATGTCTAAAAATGGTGACCTTGTTATGAAGTCTGTTTCTGTCATATATTATTATAAATCCTCCATTCAGCTTTATATCATCAGAATATTTCATAATCATATCTTATTTATTTTAACCTAGTTTAATCCATCTACCACATGGTAAGGAGAGTGGTCTTTATAAATAATAAATACAAAACTTATTTCTCACCCACATGCGATTTGAATATGGCCAGTGCCTTCAGCATAAGAATTCAATGGCTTTCACACTTCATCCCTTATTTGCTTCTTTTCAATACCCTGATAGTCACTCACCTCATATTTGCCAAATATACTGAAGAATTGGAAGCCCTAGGAACATCTAAGGTGTAGTAACCACACTCACCCACCTGCCTACCTAACCCCACTCTGCTCTTCCTTTGAGCATATACTTTCCTAACTAGTCCTCTTTGGGAAAATACTAGCCATCCAACAAAATCTCAGTCACGTTGTGGCTCCACTGGAGAAAAAACAAAACAAGCAACAACAACCGTGGGACCAGATCGTCAGGCCTCCAAACCAGTACACTTCACCTTATATAAAGTAATCTATTACTTCTAACAATCAATTAAAACCCAGCTGAATGGGGTGAGTGAGACAACTCCATGGTTTAGAGCACTTGCCCTTCCTGGAGACCTGAACCGGTCCAGTGGCCTAAATCTATTTTCTGCGGGATTTTGACACTGTCTTCTGTCCCCTGATGGGCACTGAGCTATACAAGTGCCCCATAACCTACAGACAAAGGCACTCCATTATGCTAGGGGAGAGATAATTAGAAATAAAATAAATCTTTAAAAGTAAAAAAGTAGGAACTTGAATCTGTTGCCCTAAAAAAGAAAGGGACATCTGAAAGCATCCATTTCTATTATGTGTCAGCTTCAGTTATTCTTGACCACAGTTGTATCACAGGGCCACAAGATGGGAAGGAAAGAATTTAAATTCACACCACATATATAATATATGATAATATATACGAGGGGTTATATATATATATTAGGATATGTCTTCCTTCTCTTCTATACTATGTGAAACTTCTCGCTTGTAACTCAAACTAAGGACGTGACATATTTGGTACTCTCCAATCCATGCGTAGATGAAAAATATAAACATTTTAGATGAAATTGATTCCCATGCTACTTCATAACAATAGCATTTAAAATATTGGATCACTGTGCCACCCAAGCCCTTCCTTCTGTGTTGACATCTGATAATAAACTTTGGCTTTCTCAGTTTTAACACAGAAGCTCTAAAAGAAGATTTTAGCTACAAGATTTCTAGGTAGCACATTTCCAATGACATTAACTACAGTAATATACAAATCAATGATAATCAGCTATCTATAAATAATACTTATGACATTCGCATAACCCTTCACAAACCATGTCACATACACATTTCTTTCCATTTCTGTTCACATCTACATAAAAAGTGTGTGACAAGGGTTATCTGCCTTACATGAGAAACAGATTTGTGCTGACTCCTGATTCCTTGTGAGATCTCCTTGGGAAAGTACTAGTCTTCCAACCAAGACTCGGCCACATGGCAGCTCCCCTGGGAAGACTCTCTCCATGAACTGTAAATACCAAATACACATGGCTGAAGAAGCCATAGATTCTAGATAAAAAACCTACTTTTCCACAACCCCAGGACCAATGTAATTGTCTTACTATATTCTAAAATGCAACCTTATATAATTTACAGAAAGTGTAACCTCTCTACATACTCTTCAAGGAATCATTTTTCTAACAGATGGCGACTAATAAAGCACCCACAACTGGTCAGATACGGAGAGTAATTATCTGAGAGACTTAGTGTCTAAGTGACATCATTTCATGGAATCTCTAGCAACATAAGATCAATGGTCTGTATTTAATCTGCACCAGAGGGAAGTTTCCTTACAAAGCAGATGTTGATTTGCACCGAAACCCACAGTTGGCCAACATCCAGAGAGCAAAAGGCTGCAGAGTTCTCATTTCTAAATAAGATGCCTTTTCCTCCTAAGGCTCAGGAACCATGTCAAAGAGAGGGACAGAAAAGAATTTTGTAAGAGCCAGAGGTGGGTGATGAAAACAAGGAAACTAGAGTTTTTCACGACAGCTGGTCAGTACTCACTATGAACGCACAGCAATAGGTGACAGCATGCACAAGTCGAATGCAAGCTCAAACTAGATAAAAAATCCCGGGATGGGATGTTTCATAGGTTAACGTCGCTCCAAATGGAGTGCAGCCACACTGGGGAACATTTGGGACTACACTAGTCATTCTCTATAGGCTTTTTTTGTTACTGTTTATAAGGTAGAGTATTGAATTGGAGGAGAGGGCAGTTGACAGAGGTTGGATATGGGAGGGGATATAAATTATTATCCAATTATTGCGATACCAAAAAAACACAAACATTCAATCAAAATGAAAAAATACTTATCTTCGACTATACAGTAATAAGTGGGCCTGTGTTATTTTGCACTTACATTGTGTAGAAACTCTAGTCAAAGTAAACATTTCCCATTCACAGCTGGGAAATGGAACTTGAGTAGGTAATTCTCACAGATTACACAATTGAATACAGAATTCCCACCATATACTGAAATTACAAGTTCTGAAAATAGTAGTAAGTTAATTCTAGAGCCCATTAATGGATTCAATTATAACAGTTCAATGCGCTTTCAGATAAAACGAAATATATTTTTTTAACTTAGATTTCGCTTCCCTGTTTTTTTGTTTTTATTTTTAGATAGGGTCTCCCTATAGCACCCAGTTTGGCCTGGACTTTACCTCTGTAGCGCAGGCGGCCTTGGACTCGAGAATCCACTCCTCTGCCTCCCTGATGCTAGGATTAAAAGTTGTGCAACCACCATGCCTAGCTTAAAGACAGTTCTTAGCCATCTGTAGGTGATGGGAATTGAAACCCTGGTCCTCTGCCAAGAGAAGTCAGAGCTCTAAACTAACACTGAGCCATCTCTCCCAGGCCCCACTCACTTCCCTTTTACAACTAGGGGATTTGCTGCTAGATATCCACAAATGGGGATACCATTCCCTCATGTTGTTTTTTTCTGGGATGGTTATTTCATATTTTTTTTTATCTTTTAAGTTCCTATCCATTACTTGCGAGTCCAGACTTCATCGTTCTTTGTCTGCTGCATAGACTTCCATTTGTGTGATGTATCACAAGTTTTTCTCTATCTACTCCTCAGAGTGCAGGGACACTGGTGTTGGTTCCAGACTTTGGCTTTTTGATGAAGAGAGCTGCCTATAAACAGGGCTGTGCATGTATTGCTCTGGATAGGAAAGATCTATGGGTATATGACCAGGAGTGTGTATGACTGGATATGGTGGTAGGTTCATTTTTCAGCTTCTTAGGAGTTTCTCCACACTGTTTTCCATAGGGCGTCGCCGCACCAGTTTTTGCATTCCTACCACAGTGGATATTTGTTCCCCTTTCCCACAATCTCTCCAGCATTGGGTATCCTTTTGTTTTCTGGACCATAGCTAATCTTACTGGAGTAAGATGAAATCTTAAGGTTGGTTTTCATTTATTTCCTTATACTTAGTGAGGTGAACACTTTTTAGAGTTTCTCAGCCCATCTTTACTTTTTCATCCTTGCTGATGAAGTCCTCGCCCAGCTCTTTAGCCCATCTTTGGATTGGGTCATTTGTTTCTCCCCTTTGTTTTTTTTTTGAGCCGTTTAAACTCTGATTTGCTAATTATCTATGAGATGTATCATTGGTGAAGGTTCCCTCCCACTATGGGTTTTCCTTTCACTTCATGTGTGTATATATGGCATATATTTGGAGCAAAGCACTACAAATGAGAGGGAACAAACACAATAACAAAAGCACTGGGTCAAAGAACTGCTGAAAAAGTTAACTTCTGCCCAAAGACACATTAAACCTCTGCAGAGAAAACTTTTCAAGACTTAGAAAAAGATGCCAGACATGCATGGCAGAATGCAAGAATGGGGTGGACGTGGAGGGCATGGATGGGGAAATGTGTCTAAATTGGACTGAAAATGCTGAGAAAGAATATATGAAATACACAACACATCAATTAAAAATATTTTATTAAAAAAATTCACACAAATTGGTAAATTACAGTAGCTTGAGGTAGATTGCTTTGGATGTGAAGACCCACAAGTGAGGAAGAATATCAAACCACTTGATTCTCTAAGTCCATTATTTCCCCAATTAATATAAAAACAGTTCTCCTTCCATCCATCTTACCTACAAATTTCATGATTCTGTTTTTCTTTACCACTGCGAGAAGGTATATGGTGTAAATATGCCACATTTTGTTTATCCATTTTTAAGTTGGAGGCAAACTTAGGTTGTTTCTCATTTTTCTAGCTATGTGAAAAGGAGGCAGCAACAAACATGGCTGATTTGCAAAAGTCTCTGTTTAGGAAGGTTTGGGTATGTACCAAGGAGTGGTATGACTGGGTAAGGTTTTAGGCTCATTTTGAGTCTTTACTGCTTTCTATAGTGGTTTCACAAGTTTGCAATCCCACGTACAGTAGATGTGGGTTTCCATTACCCCACATCCACACCAGCTTTTGGTGTCTTTTGTTTCTCTAGAACTTAGCCATCTGACTGGGGTTAAATGAAATATTGGTTATGATTTTCATTCCTTAATTACTAAGGAAGTTGAACACTTTTAAAGATGGTCTTAGGCTGCTTTTTTTTTCTTTTTTAGAGAGTTCTCTGCTTCAGATCCAGAGATGTTTTTGAAGTGGACCAATTTGTTTTGTTGCATTCTTGTTTTTTGGTCTTGTATATTCTGGATATTTTATCCCTCTGTCATATGTAATAGCTGGTGAGATTTTTACAATTCTGTTGGCTTCCTCTTCACTTGACTAGTTTTTTTCCTGAGCCACAGGAAGGCTTTTAGTTTATTGAGGTCTCATTTGTAGATTGCTGTCCTTAATTTTTGAACAACTGATATTCAATTTATTAAGTCCTTTCCTGCATCTATATCTTATGGTATGCCTATGTTTTCTTCTAACAGTTCCAGGCGTTTCAGATTTCACATTGAGGGTCTTTGATCCATCTGCAGTTGAGTTCTATGTAGGATTAAGATGCAGTGTATGAAATGCACAAATTTGTAATTTAAAAATGGGAGTTTATTATTATATCATTATTATGACTCATCATATACTATAGGATATGTATTTATTTGATTGGCTTACATGATATTATTGAAGATTTCCAACTTTAGCTTTCTCACATTAGAGATACCAAGAATCTTGTACTTTGCTCAGTCCATGAGACTGGACATCTCAGTAGTCCCAATGGCATTGTAAAGGGCTGAAGATTCCTGGAGAGCTTCTGGACCTACAGTTCATGTTAGAAACCCAAGAAAGTTGGTTCTAATATTAGTGAAGAAATCAAAGTGTTTTCAATCCACGTTGGAAGCCAGAAGAAGTTGGTTCTAATGCCCACATCAATGAAGAAATTAGGGGCACAATAGACAGATATTTCTGAAAAATCTCACCAGCATGCATGAAGGCCAAGTGAGAAAAACAAAAACAAATGCCAAACCATGTAAACAACAGTAATAATGAAAAGCTTTCCTTCCTCTCAATTTCCTTTTAAGTGGACCACTACAAGAAAGGACATGTAGGGTGTGTTCTTCACATGAAGCAACACTCAAGACAATTGTCCACAGACATGCCCATTGGCCCCAATGTAGATAATCCCTGATGAGACTATTCCCTCACCTGGCTCCCAGGTGGCCTTCACTGAAGCTTGCTTTTCCTCTCTGCTCCCATACTATTCTACATTTTCCAAGTTTTAGTTATTTGTTTACATGGTTTGGGGGGCTTGTCAATTCAATGGTGATGCAAAAACATTCAAAGATTACTTTTATTGACATGCCTGTCTACCAGCTCATATTTCACATATTGAATACTCAATAAATATTGGAAAACAAATTTGGAGAATGATTAAAGAGTGTCTATAGTAACAGAGCACAAAACCTGTCTCTAGTTCTTCCTTTCAAACATAGGTTGAGTTGCCAACATTTAATAATTGGAATATTTTGTAAGAAAATCTGTAGTCTTGGTTTTTCTTGGGTAAACTGATTTGACAACTTTGTGACACTGGCCTCATTACATTATAACAAACTCAATAAGCCTGAAGTTTGTATTTTCATCTTCCTTCAACATCGAAAAATTACTTTAGCATATTTGTTTTAGAAAGGAGATTTCTGAGTTATTTTTGGTACAAAAATCCAGAAACAAAACCAAAACCAGTATAAGAAAACGTTGCTGAAGTTGGTGAAATAAAGGTTCCAAATATCAATTAGCAGAAGATAAAAGTAAATATCAAAACCTCTAAGAATGTGTGTGTGCAATAGTATGTTTGATCATATTAATCACATATATACTTCATAACTCACATAGAGGGAACCAGTATCAGATAGATAGATATAGATATGATATCGATAGAATAAGCTAAGATAGATAGATCGATCTATTAGATACATACATTAGGACCACATACAACATAATAGACATATTCTATTTGCAGTGCAGAATTGAGACATTGACGATTGTAATTTTAAGTATCAAAAGATCCTTCCATGAATATTTTCAAGTACTGCGTTTTAATATCTAAATTTATTGAATTTTATGTGTCTCATACATAACTTTTCAGTCTGTTTCTATAATAGTCTTTATACCCACCTCTCCATTGGCATCACCACAGCACCAACATCCTGTCCTTGTGCTAGGGGTCCATTGTCAGAACTATCTTTCTCCGCCCACTCCTCTCGGACCTCCAGAAATTTTACAAGGTAGTTCTTTAATATATACATCTTTATTTGATATTTATGTGTTTCTCAACATAATCTTTTAGTCTGTTTCTAATAGTCTTTATACCAACCTCTCCATTGGCACTCACCACAGCACCACACATCCTGTCAATTGTGTCTAGGGTCCATTGCCAGAATACTCTCCCCGCCCACTTCCTCTGTACCCGTTCATCCCCGAAAGAAGCCAAGTTCTTTCCTCACCCATACTGCAATCAGCTGCATATTTCTTCAGCCAGTGTATGGGCTCTGGTGCCCCTATTTTCACATTTCTGTGCTGGGTTTTGTCCATTGATGGGTTTTGTGCATGTTGATACCACTTTACTACTTTTTTTTTAATCTTCCATTTTATCTCATGTTTGTGTATTTCATTACATCGTTCTTCCATTCAGTTCAGGGTCACAGAGTCCCTTTCCCCTTTCCCCCCAACCCCACCCCAACCCACCCCAGATCATGCATTATGCAATAACTGTCCTGCAGCTTTCTCTCAGTCTTTTAAGGAATTCACACTTTCCTCCACTAATTTTATATAACTCTAAAAACGGATCCATTACCTGCTTCACCCAACACAGTAAGTACAGAGCTGAGAATGTGAATTTGTGGGTGTATTCTAGAGCCCGTTGAGAGTTTCATATTATAACAAACATAGTTGCTTTCAGATACATGAAATATAACATAATCTCCTTCAGTTTATTTACAACATGTGCTTTTGCAACTGAGAGATGTACTCATGTGGTAAGAGTGGCAGAGTTCGAGTCCCATTCACTCACATTCAGCGGGCGCTTGCAGCACCCTGTAAATCCAGCTCCTGGGGATGTGGACACCCTCTTCTGGCATCCAGGAACAATTGTTTGTCTCATGTGCACATTACCCTCACATAGTCACACTTGCATATGATATGTGTCACTGGAAATAGATCTTCAAGTTCTTTCGTTTGACAGATGGGGCACTGGAATTTATAAAGTCATTGATCTTGGAGCCAAATTTGAGAGTTACTTGAGCTTGTATCAAGGTCAAACACTGAAAGATGTTGACAAAATTGCACAATCTTCTATCTGCACTGAGGATTTTATGCATCTCTTTTTTATAGCTGAGTATTAATTTATGCATATATGTATATGATATATACTAAGATGTTGGAAAAAAAACTAAGCAAACTAAACATAAAAAGCTCAATTTATAAAACAGTTTTACTAAAACTGACACAATATCCTTACTTTAGCAAACGTAATGACAAAGGACGCTAATTTATCAATCCAACTTAATAAATACATACTACGTCAAAGATAAAAGTAAGCAGGAGACATTCTACTCTTACATATCTTCATGGACAAATTGATTCTTACACTGCTGGCTTATGATACATGGATGGGAGTGAAAAGGTCCCCCTTCACGCTTACTGTCTTGGTTCTGTTATGCACCTACGGTTCTCTTATCCCTTCTTTCTAACCTTGCGTATCATCCTTTCACCATATAGCCATTGCTGAAATCTCCTTCATTTCCTTCTGGAGCTCCCAATTCATAGCTTTTGGGATAATCTCCTGTGGCCCAAGTTTATCAGTTTGCCCTCTCACAAAATTGCCAGGAAACTATTTCCCCCTTTCTCTCTCTATCTTTCTAATTTAATGTTTAACCTCCCAACAATCTTACCATAGTGGTAGGCCTCTTAACTGGTAATCACACCAAGCCTGGCAAGACAACGACAAGAGAGAGAAAGAGGCAGTGGGCAGAGCATTCAACAACTTGCTTGGACAAGTTCTTACAGATCTCTCTTAGGTGTCATGCACATTTTTAATTGGTTGAGAGAAAAGCTTGCCATGTAATGTTGGTTTAACCTACTGTGTAGTCCAGGCTGACCTGTTTGGTAAGCCCCATGCCTTAGACTCCTACGTGTTGGGAGCCCCATAGTAAAACCAGGGCCTGTCCAGCTCCCCAATTTTACCCTTAAATTTTTACCATATCTTCCGTCAACTCTGCCTTTTCCTACCTTTCCTTCTCCCTCCTTGGTGTTGTTTCTGTCATGTCTCAGTCTCCNACGGTTCTCAGCCGCCATGTGGGTGCTGGGGATCGAACCCGGGTCCTCTGCAAGAGCAGTCAGTGCTCTTAACTGCTAGGCTATCTCTCCAGCCCTAACCCTCAGAGTCTTTTAATATAGTGAGCTTTTCAAAATATATTCAAATTACTAGACTTTTTATTTCATTACAGAAAGATAAGAGAGAATCTCTTGAAGAATATTTCCTATTCTTTCTTGTTTCTAGTAAGTATCCAACTCAGAGAATTTAATACCAACAAAGAGATGAATGGATGGAGGGACAGATGAGTGGATGAGGAATTAAACAGAGCACGCCTGTGAAGAGCTGAAGGGGCATATGTAGACATGTATTCCACATCAGGAAATGGAATAACAGCTGTAGCATGTCTTAAAAAGAAAATATACAACCCTGTTATTTTCCTGGTTTGAAAAGTGAATGGTCCATTAGTAATACTTTCATCTCGTCTGCAACCCGCAAATCATACATGCAAAGTCAGTGAAGATTTTATCTTGTAGCTGCTTTGCAGTCTCCTCAGCTTTTCCCTGTCTCCTCCTTCCTCTGTGATCTGTGTCCTTCCCTGGGGATTGTTCTCTGTGATCAGTCACTGAGGCCAGGCCCCTGGAGCCCACGCTTCTGGCATCATCACAGATGGACATCAGATGTTAGCACCCTAGGATGGATAAACATGCATTATTTTATGTGTTCAGGTTAGAAAGCATGAGTGCCCCTCTGGCAGACACAGACAAATAATACAATTCTAAACTAAGAACATATGATGAAAACTCTGTAAGGATGAGTCTTGGGCTCCAGTCAGAGAGTCTTTGAAAACATTTCTCCAGGCAAAATTTTGTGGAGAAATACAAACGCCTAGAATCACTGTCTGTTCTCTGGAAAGAAAGAGCTGATCAGATAGTTCTTTTCTGAGAATGTCAAGGAATAGCAATGGTGAGACTTGGAGGGCACACGAATCTTGGCAGCTTCTTAGCACTGCAAAACCCATCTTCAGTGTCTTCCTAGGTCCCTGTGAAATAAGTTCTGAGTGTCCTTCTAAAATGGACACAGGAGTCAGAAGTGTCCTAGACTGATTGTTTGAAGTCCTTAACCATGAGAACTTTAAACACTCAGAGAAGATGAGATTAAAGTTATTTTCTGTTTCTTCCTCAGTTAAGATAATATTTCCTCTGTTGGCATATGGACTTCTTTATTCTCTTAAAATTTCCTTAGCATAGTACATCATCACATGCAGCAGGGTTTTAACTGCATGCTTATCTCTAATATTGGATTGCCAATTACTTTTTTTAGTTTAAATGGAGTTGACCCATAATGATGAGACAATGCCTTTTCCAGAGAACACAGGATAAAATAATTCCCAATGTCAGGAATGCATGACCTCCTTTTGAATTGTTAGTCATTGGGGTCAGTCACACAGATACACCAAACATTACAGGCTACTGCTATTGCTCTTGGGTACCATTCAGAACTTGATGGTAAGACCTTGTTGTTAAAGACACACCTGAGTCACAGGACATGGAGAAATCAAGCTATTGCTTTCTGGGGCTTTCATCCCTACTGGCTAGTTTTCACAGTGCTAGAAAGTGCTCTACACACTACTGGAGGCAGAAAGTAATCAGCAGCATTACCCAACTGTGGACCCACATGCTATAAAAACAACTGGGCTGGGGGCTGGAGAGATGGTTCAGAGGTTAAGAGCGCCAACTGCTCTTGCAGAGGACCCCAGGTTTGATTGCCAACACCCACATGGTGGCTAAGAACTGTCTTTAACTCCAGTTCCAGGGAAATCTGACACCCTCTTCTGACCTCCACGTCATTGCAGGACATGGGTCCACCAACCTACATGCAGACAGTACACTCATATACATAAAAAATAATAAATAAATAAACAAATAATTTTTAAAAGACAACTGGCCTGGTAAGATATTTCTACTGGTGTAATAGTGGCACAAGTTTTGTGTGAGTAAGCAACCATCTACATGGACATCATGGCAGATCCACAAGATGAAACTCTTGTCTGATATATTAACTGGGCCAGTGACCTAGGGATGAGAAGATTATAAGGTCACTGGAGAGAACATTTGCTAAATGAGCACAGCATTAAACTGCCCCTTAAGATATTATCTTGTTACCTACAGATAAATGCATCTCTCAATCCCCACCAGATAGAGAGACCCATATCAAGTTAACATTCAGAGAATAGGAGACTGAAGAATAATTCTTAATTCTCAGACTTGGAAGCAATGAAGAGGTGATTCAATAGGTGAATGAATGAATGAATGAATGAGCTTTGGTACATTCAGGCATGAATGTTATTTGGCCTAAAATAAGAAACAGATATTAAACTGTAATATACATAAAATATACCTATTACTGATTGTAAGAGGCCAATCTGACAAAAGCCTGTATTACATGATGGCAATAATACAACTTTCTGAGGCAAAGTGTAGAGCCATTAGAAACATCAATGGTGGCCAGCATTGGAGAGAAGGATGGATGAGCATGTGGAGCATAGATGAGCATGTGGAGCAAGAGAATCCTAGGTGTAAGGAGGGAATGGGCTGATACAGCCTTTTGGTGACTATAAAAGGAGAGACAATGAATGTATGGAGGTGGCAGAACATGAGAATTGTCTGTACACATTTTCTTCACAATATTATTGTTGGTTTTAAATTTTTAACCTAAACACCATTGAAAAAAATTAAACAGCTAATATACAATGCATAATCTCGCCATATAAAAATGGTAAATGATCATTTCTAACTCACCTAAAACTCAACCAAAAATTGCTAGAGATGATATTTAAACTAAAAATCTACATAGATCATGAGTACTCTTGTTTGCACAAAGATCTTCTTGTCATAATATACCTGGTCCTTTAGATTTTACAGGAATGAGGTATAATATACTTGGTCTATATTACAGAAATAAGGTATAATATTCATGCATCCATCCATTTTGTTACACATTCAACTAGTATTTAATGAATGTTAATCCATTTATAGTATACATATATGCTAAACAAAAATAACTGAAATTCCAGCTCTTACAATTAGGTGCAGAAATAACTGAACAAACTGTCACATAGCTAAATGACAAATCATTGTTCTCAAGTATAAATGGAGAAGTAGGCATTGCTATAAAAGTTAGGAAAGGTGTCTGTAAAGTGTCAGTAATCCAAGAGATGAATCATAGATAATTGGAGTGAAAATGACCCAAGAGTCATTCCTTAATATACCACTCAAGGAAGGCTATATTGTGTGGAATGACCACAAGTGTGGTACTTTTATACACACAATGCATATTCTGTGCTGAATACAGTTGGTTGACATTAACCCTCAGTTATATCTAAAATAAAAGGATATGGTACTATGAAAACAAATATTAATAGAAAATCGTTCATCCATAATAACTGAGTGGCTGGGCACATGACACAATGGTAAGGCGTTTGATGCACAAATTAAGGACCTGAATTTGAATTTACAGTTTGAATTCCCAGACAGGAGAATTCCCTGGAACCTCTTGAGCCAGGTTGTCTGCCCTCCCTCTAATACATATCACATGCGCACATATATGCACACTCAGCATACACCTGTATGCAGAACTAATGAAGAAATGTGATAATTGAAAAATTCAAGATTGCAGAAACAAAATCTGAGAAAGCTCCAAAAATACAGAGCATATTGTAGTTATGTATACATGAGAATTACACAATAAACAGAAGACACCGAATGGAGAAAAGCGAATGAGAGATTTTTCCATAATAGAATTCTTCTATAAAGAATCTCTCTCTTGACATGAAAAACTTTCAAAGGAACAAAAGACTGTAAGAGGCAGATGTGGTGAAAGACTACAAGGAAACAGTATTTTGCAGACAATAGGGAAATTACTCATGGAATTCACAGCAATTTCGACAGCATGCACTAGAACTAAATAAGTTCAAGCCAAACAAATTCCCTGCATAAATGGGGTAGGTTGTTAGTCACCATGTGGGTGCTGGGATCCAAACCCAGGTTGTCTGCAAGAGTAGCCAGTGCTCTTAATTGCTGAGCCATCTCTCCATCCTTCCCTATTTTTTAAGAGGAAGGAACATTAAACAACAACAACCACCAAACAAAACCACCTTTCTTCAGATTCCAAATCCCCATGCCAGGTCTGTTAGATGGGAACACTTCTACCACTTTGTTATATTTCATTGTTAAGCAAAGAGAAATCTTTACCATTACCTCTACTTAGCACCTCTTCCTTGGTCTAATGACATGAGGGGATTTATATCAAATTGGTGGTAGTCATCTGTTTTTTCACCTGGAGCAGCCAATAATTCCTCTTGGTTCTTTCAGGGGAGGCCTGATAGAGTGGGAAAGAGTATATGAGAGGGGCACTGTTATCATTAGGTTTTTATAACTGTAACTGCAATATTAAGAAGCCATTTGACCACTGACATTAATATACATTGTCTAAAATTAATACACATTGTCTAAAATTCCCATAATATTGTATCTTCTAGGGAGAATTAAACATGTTTGTTGAGAGTCTGTGTGGGAAGAAGTGTTATGAATGGATCTCCAAATGGACCAAAATAATGCTGGTGAAATAAATTTTAGACAGACAAACGCACTTGGGCATGCTCATTATTTATCAGAATAGCAAAAGCTAAGAGAATTTAGAAATTTTCTATACTAAAATAACAAGCATATCCAAAGAAGCATTCTATGTTTAATTTTTGGCAAAACCTCTACACCGATTTCCACAGCAGCTGCCTAAGTTTGCAACCCCATCAATAGTGAGGCTCCTCTGTCCTCAAGCATTTATCACTCATTTTTTTTAGAACAACCTGAAGTGCAATGAAAGCTTAAAACCACTTTAATTCACATTTCCCTGATGATGTAGAGCACTTAGTGACAATTTTATGTAATCTTGTTTGTCAGTTCTTGAGGCTATTTCCTGTGATACTAAAGTCCTAGTCAGAAAGTTCTTGCATATGCAGACATCTTTTCTGTGTTTTCCTCTAATAGTTTTAGGACTTGGAGATTTGACCCATTTTGAACTTATTTTGTACAGGGTGAGAGATAAGGGTCAAATTGTATCTTTCTACATGTAAATATCCTGTTTTATCAGCAACATGTGTTGAAGAAGCTGCCTTTCCCTCCCCAATACTGTAATGTTGTGGGTTTATTCATGGGTCTTGCATTCTTCTTCTTATTTATTTATTTTTTATTTTCTTTTTTAAATTTATTTTTATTGATGCTTTGTGTATTTCATACATCATTTTCCAATTCAGGCATATTTCCCTTTCCCTTCCCCCCCACCCCACCCCACCCCATCCCAGATCATGCATTCTGCCATGACTGTCCTGCATCTTTCAGTTTTTTTTTTTCATTTATTAGCAATAAGTGATAATTTATGAGTACAAGCATCCTTCATGTAAAACCAATTTTCAGGCTGTTGTGCCCAAACCCCCGCAGCCCCACCATCCAGCCGGGGTGGGGGAGGGGCTTGTATGTTCAATCAAGTTGATCAAATGAGTGTCCAGACTATATTGCTGTAGTTTCACCATTCACCCCAATCGCAGCCCTTACATTCTACCACAACCCCTCTTCTGCAGATTTTTTTCCTAGGCTTAGACAAGGGGCACAGGTGGATGAGAAGCAAAACAGTCTACTTTCTCTGGAGCTGTTGTCTTGGACTCTGGTCATTCTGGCTGTTCCTTTCATGAGAATGAGTTTGTTCAGGAATAACCTTTTCGTTCCTACTAAATGAAGCACAAAGCACTTAGATATAAGGTATTTAACAGCACCTTATAGTTGTGGTTAGTTTACTTTGTATAGCTACATATGTTTGGGATGGTATGTTAATCCACATGCAATATGCCTCTAAAATGTCTAACTTGGGCTTGTGCCCTGCCTTTTTTTTTTTTTTTTTTTTTTTTTTTTTTTTTTTTGTCTTTTTGAGACAGGGTCTCCCTTTAGTCCCAGCTGGCCCGGAGCTCACTATGCGGACCAGGCAGTCTTGAACTCACAAAAATCCGCCTGCCTTTGCCTCCCAAGTGCTAGGATTAAAGGCATGCGCCACCAAGCCAGGCTTAGCCATGCTGTCTTTTTAATGTGTCTCTGATATACAATTTGAGGAGAGATATTGAGCTATCTTCAGCAGCATTCTTTCTGCCTAGGGTTTCTGTGGCTTTTCATGGTTTTATGTCTCCGTATGAAATATAGGATTTGAACATGCAGTGAGGGACACCTGTGGAAACTAACGTAACATGATAAACTTTAATGCAATGATAGAACATTTGAATACCAAGAGGGAGGGCAACCGTGGGGAAGGGCCGATTGATTAAGATGTTCTCTGTGAAATATACAAAAAGTCAATAAAAATTATAAAACAATTTTTTGAAGAATGTCATTGGATATTTGATGAGGGACGAGCTGAACCTGTAGACTTTTGCACAATAGGCATTTTTACAGAATTAAAGCTGGTGATCTGAGAGCATGGGATGTCTTTCTATTTTCTGATCTCCAATTTTTTTTCTTTTGTGTCTTAACATATTCTTTGTAGAAGCTTTCATTTCCTCAGTGAGTACAATTCCTAGGAATACACCATACATATACCAAAATTACAAAATCTGATAATTAACTATAGGTTAATTCCAAAACACAGTTGGGATTCACAGTTTAACCATAAACTTGCATACAGTTAAAAAGAAATATGACTTTATATTCCAAAATTACATAACAAGTTGATGCATGTTTTACTGTACTTAAAAAAGAGATTTATTCTTTTTCCTAAATCTTAGAACTGAGAAAAATAATTCTATTTTTATGCTGTAGTACATTTATTATTAGCATATTTTGAAGTAATCTCACATTATGGGGATATAGCCAACTTGGTTTCGTGATACATTCTTGAATTTAGCTTGTGAGAATTTGGCTGAAGGTTTTTGTGTCTGTCTTCATCAGGAAACTGCCTATAGTTTTCTTTCTGTGTTTTATATTTATCTTATTTTATTATCAAGATAATACTATATTCATAGATTCAATGATACTTTGAAACTGTTCTTTACCTGCTTATTTTATTGGACAGTCTGAGAGCAATTGGTGATAGGTCTCCCTTTACAGTTTGGTAGTGAATCATTTTGTGCCAGGCTTTTGTCTTGTAGGATATTTTTAATTACTGTCTCATTGCTTATTATAAGTCTATTTACTTGCTTATTATAAGTCTATTTAAATTTGGTAGATTACTTGTGTTTAAGAATTTATCCACTTCTTTTCATTTTTTCTAATTTTTGAAATATGTTTTCAAAAATTTCCCTAATTATCATCTGGATTCTATGGAAATATATTGCAGTAACTCCTTTTTCATTTTAAATCTCTAATTTTAATAATGTGGATAATTTCTTCCTTTCTTTTGTCTAGTTTTGGAGTTGTTATTTTATCTTTTCTACAAACTCATATGAATTCTGGTCATTGTTGTTTTAATCACTATTTCATTAATTTCTCCCCTAGTCTATCATTTCTTGCTGTCTATTGCATTTTGATTTGATGTCTTCTTTTTTTCTACAACATTGAGATGTACCATTGGATTATTCATTTGGCATACCACTGTAACATTTAACTGTGTCCTAGAGGTAGTTATAGAGTATGTTATTATTTTCATTTGAGTCTAGGAATTTTTGAATTTCTGTCCTGATCCCACCAATGGCTGATGTTTCACTCAATGGTATGTTGTATACCATGCTGGCTTGGATCTCACAGAGATTCTCCTGCCCTGCTTCCTGAGTCCTGGGATTAAAGGTATGTGACAGAACATCTGGCTCAAATATTTGTTTTTTAAAAAGCACTAGTCACTGGAGAGTAGAATTTTTATGTGTTATCAACCAAGTAAAAAGTTACAACCCACAGATTTAAGGAGAAATATTTAATGAAACAGTTCCTCAAACTGTTTAATATTTATTTATGTTTCTTAACTTTTGTAAATTAATTATAATCATTAAAATAAATATACAAATTATTTGTATTTTAATAAGTATATTCATTTTTATTTATACATAACTATATTTTATATTCTAGAATTTTTTTAGGAAACTATGAACCTGCCTCTGAATTCTATGTGTTTTTGGAATATTACTACATCACATAAACCAATAAAATGGCAAAAGAAATTAAAGGATAAACCTGAGTGAAAATAGCAACACATGGGGTATCTCTATACCAGATTTCACACTATACTACAGGGCTATAGTCATAAAAACAGCCTGGTACTGGCACAGAAACAGACCTGTTGACCAATGGAACAAAACTGAAGATCCAAACTTGAGCACATACAATTTCAGCCATCTCATATTTGACAAGGGGGCCAAGAAGACACAATGGAGAAAAGACAGCATCTTCAGCAAGTGGTGTTGGCAAAACTGGATCACCACTTGTAGAAGAATGAAATTAAAACCCCTACCTCTCACCCTGTACCAAAGTCAAATCCAGATGGATTAAAGCCTCAACATGAAACCCCAAACTCTGAAGGCGATTAGAAGAAAAAGGTGGCAGCAGACTATAAGACAGGTGTAGGAAAAGACTTCTAATCAGACAGCAGCGTGCAAGAATTAGGTCGACGATTGACAAATGGGACCTCATTAAATTCAAACGCTCTGTACATCAAAGAAACAATCAAGGAAGTGAAGAGAAATCCACACAGAGTGGAGGAAACCTTCACTGCAGAAACATCTGAAAAAGCTTGATTTCCAGAATATATAAAATACTCAAAAACAAAGAAGAAAACAAATGACCCACTCAATAGATGGAGCAAAGAGCTGAAACAGAGACTTCACAAGTGAGGAATTAAAGATGGCTGAGAAACATCTGAAGAAGTGTTCAAAATCACTATCATTTAAGGAAATGCAAATCAAAAACCACTTTAAGATATCATCTTACTCCAATAAGACTGTCCAGGATCAAGAAAACAAATGATACCAAGGGCTGGAGAGGTTGTGGGCAAAGGGGAACACTCATCCACTGCTGGTGGGAATGTAAACTGGTACAGTCACTATGGAAAGCAGTGTGGAGAACCCTTGGAAGACTTGGAATAAACATGCCACCTGACCCAGCCATACCACTCCTAGGCATATACCCTCAAGACTCACCCCACCACAGAGATACATTCATGGCCATGTTTGTTTCAGCTCTCTCACAATAGCAAGGAGCTGGAACCAACCCAATGCTCCTCAACCGAAGAGTGGATAGAGAAAAGTGGTACATCTACACAATGGAGTTCTATGCCAACAATAAGAAAATGACATCATGAGTTTGCAGGAAAATGGCTGGAGCTAGAAGACATTATGCTGAGTGAAGTAACACAGTCCCAGAAAAAAACAAAGGAAATGGTAACCTCATCTGTGGATGCTCGTGCCAATTACCTAGTTGTAAGTATTCATGGTCCCCGAGCTTTTGTCCAAGCAGTTGGGAGTGATGCATATTGGAAAAAACAACAACAACAACAACAACGATGATGACGACGACAACAGAAAGGAGTGCATCAAAGAACTGACTGAAACAATGAACTTCTGCCTAAAACAGTCAGCTTCCACATGGAGAATTTCGAGAAAGAAAGACTGGAAAGAGCTGAAAAAGCGTGTTTGGCAGAATACATGAGCTTGATGGGGGGGGGATAGGGTTCGGTGCCGGGTCTAGATTTGAAATTTTACAACATATATATAATATATATTATATATATATATATATATAATAAAAAATAAAAAAGCAAAAAAAAAAAGAGAATTAAACGAATAACTATAGGTGCTGGGGGCATATTTTCCTTGGTCAAGTGATTACCATTCAAGGATGAGGATCTGAGTTTGATCTCCAGCAACTATGTGAAATCTAGGTGAGGTAGTACACATCTACCCAGCACTAGGGGTGGGGTAGAGACATGTGCGTCTCTGTAGCTCACTGGCTAGCCAGCCTCCTCTAATCAATGAGTTCTAGGGCCAGCCAGTAAGAGACCGTTTCTTAAAAAGTAAGGTGACTAGAAATCAAGGAAGACCCCCAGATGTGAGCCTCTGACATTCACATGTCCACACAAAACATATCACACACACACACACACACACACACACAAACACACACTCACCACTCACCCATACACACACAAACCAAATGTATAACGTATTAAGAGAAATGAAATCTTGTGATAACTAATGGAATACTGTTTGAATAGTTACAGGATTATTATCAGTAGTAATAAGAATTCTCATATCAAAACCTTTGTGGCACCTAGAAGGTAAGTTTCATTAGGACTCATTATAAATAGTTGTTATATGTAGGGGCCACAGAGGGGTTCGATGTTTATGGCAATCTGAGGCTTTTCTTCCTTTCGATGTTCAGATGGGTCAACCTTTCAGTTGGTTTTGATATGAGAGACTTTCTTGCCTCCCCCCCAGAACAAGAGAAATATGACGAGATGAGGTCTCTCCAACTGTAAATTGGAGACAACTTTATAGAGGTAATCTCTATAAAAAACTGGTAAAACTGCCTTTCTTTAATTACTAATAGACATAGAACTGTGAAAAGGTATACTCTCTATTCAGACCAAATTAACACTAAAGTCCTTAAACTATGCGCTTAAGCAAAATATATCAATACAGGAGCTCTGACATCAGTAATGGATTATTCCACAGGAGATGTTGGCCAGGGGATCTAAGGCCCCACAAAAGGTAAAAGGCTCCTTGCCTCTAAACTGGATACCTGCAAGAAGAGAGGCGATAAGGCCCTTGCTGACTGAAGACCTGACGTTAACATGGGAAAGATGCATTGAGACCACACATGCAAGTGTACAGATGGGCCTCTGGAATGCCAGAGAAGTTACCAAGGGCCACTAAACCATAAAGCAAATACAGGTCTCCTTGAGTCAAGCAAGTACTCCACCGTCAGCACCAGCTACACCTCACCTGCCTGGAAATACTGTGCAGCAGAGGCGCCATATGCCTGTATATCCCAAATCTAATTGGCTATTGGCTCTCTCCTTGGAGGAATAACCCATGGCTGATGCCACAAGCTTACATCCTCTACAGGTTAGGAGATATCATAAGCCACAAGTAGAGACCTTGTCATATTTAACAGGAAAAAAAATGTAGTTCGTGGATCAACATTCATTCTAAACATATGTGTCTATACCAAAGTAACCTACCATATAACTATTAATGCTGCTTAATACCTATATATCTATTGCTTGTGCTTCATTAGTAGGATCGAAAGGTTATTCCTGGACGACTGTCAGCCCATGAAAGGCAACACCAGAATTGACAGAAATCCAAGACAACAGGCTCCAGAGAGAGGGACGTTCTGCTTCTCATTACACCTGTGCCCCTTTTCTAAGCCCTAAATCTGCGAAGAGGGGGCAGGTAGAATGTAAGGGCTGCGATTGGGGTGAAGGGTGAAATACAGCAATGTACGTGGACCCTTCATTTGATTAAACCTGATTGAACATACAACCCTCACTCCCCGCTGGAAGGTGGGGGCTGTGGGTTTTGGGCAAAACAGCCTGCAAAATGGTTTATACATGAAGGATGCTTGTACTATGGACTATCACTTATAGCTAAAAATGGAAAAAAAAAAAACTGAGAGAGATATGCAGGACGGTCATGGCAGAATGCATGATCTCGGTTGGGGTGGGGGTGGGGGGGAAGGGAAGGGGAGATATGCCTGAACTGAATTGGAAAATGATGTATGAAATGCACAAAGCATCAATAAAAAAAAAGTGTTAAAAAAAAAAAAAAAAGAATTCTCAACTCTCCAAGTTCCAGCTCCAGGGAGCCCAGGTGTGGTACAATTTATAGTGATTGCCCCTCTGGAAGAAACTGTCATCTGACATCCACACTGCACAAGCCTGCAGAAGATGCATAGAGGAAAGGTCTCTGGAGTCATTAAGAAGCCTAGCTCTTTTATTGCCTGTAATTATTGGGGAAAACGAACTAAACAGGAAATAAGGGAAGAAACTGTCCCAAACAGCCTAAGCTCTGTCCTTATATTCCCAGAACAAACTGTCTTACAATGCTTCAGCCCAGATCCCATTTTCTCTTGAGGGAATAAATGTATTTATTTATTTTTATTTATTTTTTTCACCAATGTTTTATTGAAGCTCTGTGGAGGGAATAGATTTATGACAGAATACTTCCAGGTTTCTTTGTGAACTGTGCAAAGGTAAGCACATGAAAATGCCATTTTTTTGTGTCGCCCTCCCCTGAGTTGTTTACCAGGTATTCATGGATCCTAGGCTTCCTATCTGTTAATAATGAGCTTCTTTGTTTCACAAGTGAGAATTTGTCTCATAGTCCGTAATAAAGCTTGTGTAAAACTCTGGCAGATGAATGTATGCAAATCCTCATAGCAGATTAGAACATTAGAGAAATTTGTGAGATATTTAAAGCCAGTACACTGTGTTCTCTTCTCAGTTATTGGTACTGCATAAAAAGCATGCTCTTTATCCTTAATAGCATCTTTGATTCCTCTCAGGTATCAAAGATTCTGGACTCCAAAAAGAGCTGTAGTCTTAGGATCTCCACTCTGAAGACTATAGAGCGAGGCAGGAATCTACTGCAGGAGTGGGTCTCAGGATGGTGCTGTGGTAGGACCATCGACCGAGTTGGAGGGAAAGAACTAGGGAAGACCATGGGGCAGGGATAACAAGGCTTTGAGGACCTAATCCCTTCCTTATATAGCTATGGAGGCAGGATCATCATCCGCAGAGTGTCTACTTTCCTTTTTCTCTTTTAGAAGAAACTATCTTTCATACATATTCCACTATTATACCTCGAGAGACATTTAATCTGCTTAATTTTCAAGTTCATAGCTAAAGAATGCCCCAGAATGGACTAACCCTGGAGTCTTACCTGTATCTGGTTAAGAGGATATTTAGATGGCACTTTTGAGTTGATTAAAATAGGAGGAAGAAATTAATTTTGGCAGCCAGGAGAGGAATACCATAGACTAAATATGTTTTGCCTCATAATCTCATATGATAAACCTAGGTCCCAATGCAATTGTATTTGCAGGTGGAGCCTCTGGGAGGTGATTAAGTCTTCACAAAGTCTTCGTGAATTGAACAGGACTAGTGTCCTTCCCAAAGATCCCAGAGAGATATCTTGCCTTTTCTATGAGTTAAGGTGAGAAGATAACAAGTTTCTATAGACTAGAAAGTATATTTTTATTTTATTTTTATTTTTTGGTCTTTTCCAGACAGGGTTTCCCTGTAGCCACAGCTGCCCTGGAACAGAAAGTATATTTTTAAAAGGCATCGATTTTCCTGGAAATTGATCTTAGACTTTATAGACTCTAGGACTATGTGAAAAAATAAATGCTTATTATTTAGAAATCACCCTTTCTACTGTAGATACTAAATGAATCAGATTCAGAAGAAAATTAAGATTTGAATAAGGATGACTGGTGCCATACTCAGAGACAGTAGTGACAGGAGTCTGCTCTGGAAGAAACTGCACTTTGAGTTCTGGTTTCATGTGACACTCCACTTTTTTTAAATTTTTTATTTATTTTTGTATGTGTATAAATGTACTGTCTGCATGCAGATCTGTGCACTCGTGTTGTGCAATGCTGCGGAGGTCAGAAGAAGGTCTTGGATTCCCCTGGAACTGGAATTCTCCTGGAATTGGAGTTATAGACGGTTCTCAGCCGCCATATGGGTGCTGGGGATCGAACCCGGCTCCTCTGCAAGAGCAGTTGGTGCTCTTAACCGCTAGGCTATCTCTCCAGCCTGACACTCCACTTTTTATTGTTAATTAATTTTATTGATTATTTCATTTAATGTATTTTGATCATACTCAGACCCCCTCCTACATCTCCACGCCACCTTGCTATGCACCGTAGACTTCTTGTCCTCTTTTACTATTTTTAAGGCTTATTGAGTCTAATTGTTTCCCCAAATGCTCTTGGGAGTGGATCCATGCCCTGGAGCAGGCCACCCTACCTAGTATCCACCCTTAAAAAAACTGGACTCTTCTCCTCTGAGTAGCTGTAAATTGACAGCTCTTCAGCTAAGGTTGTATCTTCTTATGTTTGGTCCCCTGGGGGGACTTATTCTCTGGAGGTATATACATGTAGTATTCTGTGTCAATTTGTGTCTCCTTCAAGAAGAAGCTTTTCCGTTGAGAATTGAAAGAATAATTAGTCTACAGGAATAGCAATATATCACGAGGAGTCAGCTGAATACTACATCAACTTAGCAGTATAATGGTTCCTGGGATTTATCTGGCTTGAGCTTGCATGTCTTGTTCATGCTGTCATAATCGATGTGAGTTCATATGTGCTCTCCATAAGACACCGTGTCATTTAAGTGATCCACCATTTCAATATTCCCCCCCCCCTTCTAAAATGGTTCCTTTGGGCATGGATTTCCAAGCTATGTTTTATTATTTTTTAAATTTTATTTATTTTTGTATGTGTATGTATGTACTGTCTGCATGTAGGTTTGTGCACCCGTGTCTTGCAATACCGCGGAGGTCAGAAGAGGGTGTCGTATTCCACTGGAACTGGAGTTAAAGACGGTTTTCAGCTGCCATGTGGGTGCTGGGGATCGAACTCGGGTCCTCTGCAAGAACAGTCTCCACACTCTTAACCCCCTTAGGTCATCTCTCCAGCCCCAAGCTATATTTTAAAATACTAAAGATTAGAACATATTCACTAGATATCACAAATCAATAACTGACTTCCTATAAATAGTTTTTCTTTGGTTGATCATTTACATCATAAAATGTGTAACCCAAACCTGCTTAGCATCACCATTAGGACAGGATTCCAATGTATCATAGACAAAGTAACCCCATGTTAAATGGGAGATCTCCGAATTTCAGTTAACAGTAAACTTGCATTCTCCTCCTTAGCAGAAAGGAAGCTTTTTATTATTGAACTAGAAAAAAAGTTTTGGGAGACAGACCCCTTTAAATCTCAATTGTCTGTGAAATTTATGTTATCATACATTTTGATATTGTTTTAATAATCAGATGGCATGAAATCCGAAGACTTGCTCATGTTTGCCTCAAGAGAGGTTTGCAAGCCCTGTGACTTTAGTTAAATGTCTTAACCAGGCTCTGTGGTAGTGTTCTCCTGTATATATTGGATATCACACAACTTATTACAGAGAGCATGGTTAGGATTAAATAACTAAGTAAATGTGAGACATTCAAAATAGTCCTTGCAGATAGTTTATTCAACAAAAATACACTAGTTGTTTCAAGATCACTCATTCTCTTAGTAATATTGAAATATTTTATGTGAAGCATGTTAGATTATAATGGAGCAAACTCCCGATAAAAGACAGGCACATGAGGCTTAGTCACTCTGGGAACATATTGACTTCAGAAATTGCCAGGACTGACTCCTGTTGGTACGTGGTAGTATAGCAGCAAGATGGAGACTGAGGCACACCCCTTTATAGCCACGGGGTGGGATGTCAGGTACAGGGGAAGAGGCCAGAAGATTGACAGCCTCTGGAGGAAGTGGACATCTGTGTGTCTATTGGAATTCTGGGAATTCCGAGGACCTAACAAAGCAAACATCTTAAGGTACTATGTACTATGTACATTATTTTTATTATTCAGGGGATGATGGGTCAGGTTTATTTTTTACTGACTAAAGGGAAGAAAACGGAGGTGTCCATTGCACAATGATAGAGTACTAAAACAGAGAATTAAAGCAGTGATTTGGGTTTCAATTGTGAAGATTCTTGTAGTCTATATCAAATAACCTTATTTTATTATGATAGAAGGGGAAAAGCTAGCAGACAATTGGATCAGCCGGTTATATGATCATACATATGCTTTTGAATGATGCTGGGAAACGGGTGTGGATAGAGAGAGGTTGCTGAGAAGGGACAATAAGGATATTATTACAGAATATAGTAAACTGACAGCAAATACTGGCAAATCCAGCAGCAACACTAAAGCAACAGCTAGTAAAATGCATAAAATCAGTGAGTTCCATGACGGGATTTGTGGATTAAAGGAATTAGGTAATGTTTTTACACGTTTTAAACCATGAAATGTTTAAATGATGAAATCTAGATAAAAAATGTGCACCAGAGGGGACATGTCGAAGCCTTCAGTGGCGGGTGCCATTAGTGAGATGCACTGCCGAGAAACATTGCTTGGGAAGGAAGAGAAAAGGACAGAGCATGCGACTTTATAAATTTCCTACATTTAGTAACTGGCTAAGGAACAGCACTTAGAAAGCAGTCAGAGAGTCGGGAATGGTCAGAAGAGAGCAGCAAAACGGCCAGAGAGACGAGCACTTGCAAAGAAACAAGAGCCCATGGTTACAGTGTAGGAATGTTTAATCATCATTAACTGAGTGATGCTCTACATAAAATGTTTGTTCATGCTGAGAATAATGCAGTCTTCAATATTTATAATAATATAAATAATACTATGTTATAATATGAATTAAATATTTAAATATAATATTTAATATCCATTTAAAAATATTTCTTCACTCTGTTCTCAAATCACCACTGACTTATAAACGCACTTTTTCTTCCTTAGTTTTCCTCCTGACCCTATCAAGGGGAAGGGGGTGAAATAATGCCTGTATGTGTGTGAGTGCAGTGTTTCCTGTCCACAGTAATTCAAATAAACATCATTGCTATATAACTTTGCATTTATGGAAAAAAATCTGAAAAAAACTGTCCTACAATGGCAGGGTATTTTTTGAGTTGTATAGTGATAGATTTTTGTTGTTGTTGTTGTTGTTATGTTTTTGAGACAGGGTCTCCCTGTAGTCCCAGGTAGTCTGGAACTCACTATGTAGAGCAGGCTGGCCTTGAACATGTAGAGATTTACATGACTCTACATTCTGAGGGCTGATGCTAGCTCCTGACAGGTACTTTTAAGATACAGGAATTATTTCAGTTTGGGGATTAAACTGTTATCAATCTGATATTATTAATATCTGGATTTTTTTTTTTCGTCTTTTTGAGACAGGGTCTCCCTGTAGCCCCAGCTGTCCTGGAATTCACTCTGTAGACCAGGTGGCCTTGAACTCACAAAGATCCGCCTGCCTCTGCCTCCCAAGTGCTAGGATTAAAGGCGTGCACCACCATGCCCAGCCTGGATGTTTTTTTCTTAATATGTATTGCTACAGTACTTATCTTACTGTGGAGATGTATTAGTCACTTTTCTGTTGCTGTGATAAAACCACCATGACCAAGGGAACTTATAAAACAAAGAGTTTATTTGAGCTTATGATTGATGGTTCCAGGCAAATAGAGTCCATTGTGGCAAGGAGGCATGGTGGCAGGAGCTGGAGCAGAAAGCCAAGATTCACATCTTCCAATGAGCACAGGAAGTCAAGAGAGAGAGAGCAACTAGAGACTTCAAGGCTTGTTGAACTCTCTAAGCCTACCCCCAGTGATATAGCTCCTCCAGCATGACCATACCTTCTAAGACATCCCAAAACAGCACCACTAACTGGGGACAAAATGTCTGACTACTTGAAACCTATAGGGGACATTCTCATTCAAACCACCACAGGAGATATTTTTATTCCTCAACAAACAGTCAGCCTGTAAGGTCCTCTTAATACTGCATTTACTCAGATTTAAAACGAATTACTTATTACATTGCTACTTCATGTGAGAATAGTAGTCCTTGAATCTCATTGCTTTTTAAAAAAAATATTATTTATCTTTTTATTTTTATTTTATGTGTGTGAGTGTTTTCCCTGCATTTATGTAGATGCACCCATGAGTGTAGTATCCACGGAGGCCAGAGATCATTTGATCACCTGGAACTGGAGCTCTGAATGGCTGTTAGCTGCTACCTAGGTGCTGGGACTGAACCCAGTTCCACTGCAAGAGCAGCCAGTGATCTTTGAGCCCCCATTTCTATTTCTTAATAAAGCCACCAAACCTTTGGATACCAAAATAGAATTAGGTTGTATTTATAAGTGAAGAAATTGGCTTTTTCCCCGCACTCTAATAAGGTTTATCAACAATTTTATTTTTGAGCAAGGTTTCAAAAAGTCTCTCAAAAATATCTCCTTTTTTTCTGGCCAATAATTAGATAAATATCAATACTCAGGAAACATGATCCTCATGTATGAATCTAGTAAATGGACAGAAACTTCTATACATTCTTTCCTTTTGTGTTTCTTGACCTTGTCACTTTTCTCCCAAGTTCCATGGCCCTAAACTCAAATTCTCCTTTCCCCCATGACAAAACAGATGGTTTATTTACTCCAGTGACCCAATAATTCCCTTTTTCTTGTGGCTGTGTACATTAATCCTTGTCATAACAATTCATGAAATTTTCCTTGTTCTAATTGCATACAAAGAACATGCAACGAGATACTGTTATGTCTTACTTTCCACTGAAATGCCAAAGGCCAAAATCAGTTCAATATATGCCAAGATCAGTTCCATAAACCTGGGTGTGGGAACTCAGTTTCTCATTCACAGTAGCCTGAAGGATTGCAAAGCAAGTTCTATCCAGAATCTTTTCACTCTCCAATTTGAGGTTGTTTATCAAACAGTATGAAATAATTATGAACTAAGCAAAAGGAACTGTCTTTGAAAAGAGCTCCTTTTGTGTTTATTGCTGCTTCTTCTGTCTCCATGAAGGATATGTTTTGGATAATACATAGAATTTTAAGAACACTTGAGTGATTTATGAGTTTCTGTGACTTTGC
Source organism: Rhizomys pruinosus (assembly GCA_009823505.1). Taxonomy (NCBI): domain Eukaryota; kingdom Metazoa; phylum Chordata; class Mammalia; order Rodentia; family Spalacidae; genus Rhizomys; species Rhizomys pruinosus. The sequence continues at coordinate 804,674 of VZQC01005422.1, read as the reverse complement.
TAAACTTATGAGTCAAGTATGCAAGGTCTAAATGTCATAAACTATGACTTTTCTCAAGGCAGTATTTGGAGCAAAGTGAGTTTCTACCATGGAAGGAAGCTTAGCTAGCAAAGGTCTCCAATTTGGTTACCTGAAGGTCCATGAGACCTCAACAGCAGGGAAGAATTCTGGAATCCCAGTTATTTTGTGAACAGCTTCCTAAGAGAAAACATTGCTCATAACATGGGAACCATAGTTGGTGATTCCCAGGGGAGGAACATGAAGGAGCTCCACCGGCCCCCTGTAAAGCAGAGAATCAGCCATCATGCTCCTGATATTAAAGGGCATCAATGCCACTGGATAGCTCTTCAAGTCCATAATGTAGGAGCCCACATCCCTCAGTCAGGCTAGGTGTGAAACAGCCACTATTGATATGGAGGAAGTAAACCAGAAGCAGGTTAAAGTTACCATGTCTCTCTATCCCTTGTCATTGTAGATATTCACAGTTCTAGTAGGCCTAGTTAGAAATACAGGAGTTAAAATTAGAGATGGGTCAGTATATTGAAAAGGATTTCATGAGGGTTTTATTTGAAAATTACTTCAATTACTAAGGATGCAGATAGATCTATGTGGCCTGCTTAAGATTTCGACATAGGGCGGAGGAATGAATTGCACAATATTATTTGGCAAAGATAATGTGATGGACAGAATAATGGGCTCTCAGTGATAGAAATGCTTTTGTCTGTGGAGACTGTGAATACATCATATTAAGTAGGAAAAACAAAAACAGCTGCAGGTTGAATTGAGTTTTCCATTCAAAGGACTTTGCAATAGGGAGAGTATCCTGGATTATCTAGATGGGACCAGTGTAATCATAAGAGTCTTAAGTGTGGTAATGGAAGGTAGAAAGTCCAGGTTAGAGGGATGCAATGTAGGGAAACCTTATCTGTCCCTTGTGGGCTTTGTAGGTAGATAAGAGACACAGACTCAGAAAGGAGGGGCCTCTGCTATAAATCATAAAGGACAAAGAGTTGGTTTTCTAACAAAGAATTTAGGAAGCATACAGCCTTGCCAATATGATGAGATTCATTTTAGAACTTCTGATCATCAGATTATAAGGTAGTTATTTGTGGAATTTTTAAATTGATTGGTTCATTGATTGATTGATTGATTTTGTGTTTGTAGGTTGGAGGACAACTTTTTGGAGTCAGTTCTCCCATTCTACCTGTCAGTAGGCTCTGTCAATCAAACTCAGGGTGCCAGGCTAGTGTGACAAGTACCTTTAATCCCCAAGCTATCTCCCTGCCCTAAATTTGTGTTTTAAGCCTTTATGTTTGTGCCAATAAGTAAAATGGACATAGAAATCCCATTCAAAGAATGCAAAGAGCTAACAAACTGTGCTGGTATTCAGCTTGGCAGAGCTACATGTATTGAGGGACCACATGGCCTGTGCCAGTTATGTGAGGAGAAATATCCACCTGAAGATGATTGTGTATTTTACCATTCAGTGAACTTGATTTACTTACTAAGCTAGCTTCTCCATAATTCTAGCAAAATGGATTGGATTGTTTATTTTAAAACTTAAATTGGTACTAAGAAAAAGAGCCTCTTCTGTTATCGTCAGCCTCATTCTGTTGCAGTTTTCCAAACAAATGAGAATGTGCACTATTAAACTGGGCAATGGTGTCACCCCTCTTTATGAGCATGGCTGACTACTGTTTATCTGTAAGAGAGAATACTGGAACAATGCAACCTGGGAACCAAAGACAAGCAAACTTCTGGATCCTACTTTAACAGACAGACATCCTATTATTTCACAAATTAATTGTCATTATTTTCTTGGACAGAAAGAGCAACTTCTAACACCAAAATGCCTGAAATAACTGTTCATTTGGTGGAAAACAAGGTAACTCCAACTTCCCTCCTAAGATCTCATTGTAGAGTTGCTACTAACAGAATAAGTGAGGGATATTTCTTACATCGTGTTCTTGGAAAACATTATATGAAGCAACACTGAGTACTCTCTTCCTCCAACCCAGAGACCAAGGATGAGGGAAAACTAAGTTTTATTGCCATCTGTGCACACATTTTATGATGCACACATCTAACCTTCACATATGCAGAAGATCCATGAACATGGTCAACCTGTTTCTACTGTCACCATGTATATCTTATATCTTAAAAGTAGAAAACTTTTATTTTTATATTATTAATTTTATTTATTTCTGTATGTGTATGAACGTACTGTCTGCATGCAAGTTTGTGCACTCGTGTCGTGCAATGCCGCAGAGGTCAGAAGAGGGTGTCGGATTCCCCTGGAACTGGAGTTCTCCTGGAATTGGAGTTTCAGACAGTTCTCAGCCACTATGTGGGTGCTGGGGATTGAACCCGGGTCCTCTATAAGAGCGGTCAGTGCTCTTAACCGCTAGACCATCTCTCCAGCTCCCAGAAAACTTTTATTATTGTCTATTTTCACAACTCAGTGTAATGTTGAATCTATCAGATCAGTTTCTTCTTTGATTCCAGTCTTGTAACGAATTTAAACACATTAGAGACCTGAAACATTTAATTATGCAATATGTTTTCTATGCACTTTCACACGGTAGGTGTATAGTGAATGTTCTCTGAGTCTTTTTATTTTTTTATGCTTTTATTGATGTTTTGTGTATTTCAGACATTATTTTTCAGTTCAGTTTAAGCATATTCCCCTTTCCCTTCCCCCCACCCCACCCCAGATCATGCATTCTACCATAAATGTCCTGCATCTTTCTCTCAGTCTTTTTTTATGTTTAGGAATTCACATTTGCCTCCATTAATTTTATATTACTCTAAAATATGGATACATATTTTGTACCCATATACAGTAATTACAGAGTCTGAAAATAAATGGTGGGTGGATTTTAGAGCCCATTGGGAGATTTACATTATAACAACATAGTTTCTTTCAGATAAAAAGAAGTATAGCAATAAGATTGTTCAGCTTGCCTTTAAGCTGGGGATTTGGTGTTAGCATGCACAAATGAGGGAAACCATTCGCCATTTGTTTTTCTGGGACTGTGTTACTTCACTCAACATAATGGCTTTATATGTAAATGGAGTTCCATCCATTTACCTGTCATCCTTCTTTACTCCTGAATAGTACTTCGCTGTGTAGATGTACCACATTTTTGTCATCCACTCATCTGTTAAGGGGCATTTGGGTTGGTTCCAGCTCTTTGCTATTGTGAAGAGAGCTGCAATAAACATGGATGTGCATGTATCTTTGCAGTAGGATGAGTCCTGTGGGTATGTACCCAGGAGTGGTATGACTGGGTCAGGTTCATTTTGAGTCTTTTACGGGTTCTCCACACTGCTTTCCATAATGGTTGTACAAGTTTACATTCTCAGCAGTAGTGGATGAGTCTTCCCTTTTCCCCACAACCTCTCCAGAATTTGGTGTCTTTTGTTTTCTTGATCTTAGCTAGTCATATCAGAGTGAGATGATATCTGAGAGTGGTTTTAATTTGCATCTCTGAGTCTTTTTAAAATAGTCATCAGTGGAAAGATGATCTACAGCATTTCCTTTCAATTTTTAATGTCACTATATGAAATTCCCACCCCAATTTAGTGGACTAACACAAGTGAAGTGATGGATAGAGTATCTTCCAAAAAATTCACTTCTCCCATTCTGAAACCAAGTTACTTGGGGTTCTTCCTCATTTCTTTGTAGGGGAGAGAAGGTAAAGAACTGATATTCCTTTCTCACTCACCCTGGCCTGAGCAAGGTCATATCCCCATTTTTCCTCATGTAAGAACTACTCATAGCCCAACACCTCGAAGGAAAATCAGGAAAATCCAGTTCCTAAATATGTAACTACTATATAGCAAGTTTATTAAAAGTGAAACATGGATTTTAGTGACTAATTGCACACTGCATCATGGAATTCAACTTACACTTGATATAAGTTTGTATGTTTACATGCACATAAGCACGTATCACATAAAATCTTTTATGTATTTTCAACCTCATATCACTACAGTCAAAATGCAATATGTTTTATTTTACAGGCAACATATAAAACCTTGAAGCTCATCCAAATCTATAATTATCTGATAAACCCTTTTCCTCAGTTTAGAATACAAAGTCTGCTCACATCTGTTGTAAATTTAATTATTGGCTTTTATTCTTCATGCTTTTGCCACGTTCCTCTATTGGAGGAACAGTCTTTCCTGCCCTTTCACTTTGATTATAAATATATAACTTCTTTGGTTAATAGTTAGAAAACATGATCCAAGCAGGAGCTTAAAATGTACTTATAGTTGGTTGGTTTTTTTTTTTTTTTTTTGGCAGTGTCTCCCTGTAGTCCCAGCTGTCCTGGAACTCACTATGTAGACCAGGCTGACCCTGAACTCACAGAGATCCTCCTGCCTCTGCCTCCAGAGTGCTGGAATTAAAGGCTTGTGCCGCCACACCCAGGTTTTCTTTAATGTTTCTTCTGCAACCTTTATCACCAAGATTCTAAGGACATGCCACAACTCTATTGTCCTAAAAATGTTAGATGTGTAGAATCAAGTTGCTATGCCTACCTACAATTCCCCAATGAGAAGTATAATAGGCTTGCTGCACTCAGAATAGGTCATCTGAATGCTACACAGCTCATGTGTACTGCTGAATGTTTGCTGAAATACCATACATAGCACTATTGTATCAATAGTTAACTGATGTCTGTTTTAAGAGCTTACTCAGGACTGGAGAGATAGTTCAGTGTTAAGAGCACTGGCTGCTTTGCAGAAGATCCACCTTCAGTTCCCAGCATCCACATGGCTAGTAACAACCATCTGTATCTCAAGTTCCAGCTGATCTGACACCCTCTTTTGCCCTCCACCGACAATACACTCATAAAATAAAAGTAATAAATAAAATATTAAAAAATAGTTTTACTTAAGGATCAAGTTCCTTATGATACCCGAGAATTTGTCTTCCTCTGCCCCCTTTTTCTCATAAGCATTCTCCATACTGAATTTTCCAAGAAGTCCTTCACTCATGTAGTTCAAATAGTGACTGATGAGTTGTCTTTAAGGCACAAAATAAAGAGACAATCAGAGATCAGTACACTGCTGTACCTGTGTCCACTGGGTGCTGCTGTTGAAGACTATTTGGTATAATGCTACCAATATTTGTGAACTTATTATTGGGATAGTTTCATATATTAATAAAATGATTCTTGCCAGGAGTGGTACACATCTTTAATCCCAGCCTTCTGGGAGGCAGAGGCATGCAAATCTCTGTGAGATCAAGGCCATCCTGGTCTACATAGTAAGTTCCAGTTCAGCTGGGGCTACAAGGGGACCCTGTCTCAAAAAGAACAAAAAACAAAAAATTAATAAGATTCCAGAAGCTTAGCATGTAAGAATATTATATTCATATTTATCTTCTTACTCAATGTCTCTCAAGCTTCTCAACGTATGTTTAACTACAGCCTTCCTAGATGGGGTTATAATAATATTACCAAAACGTTTGCACTTGTATATGTGAGATCAGGTCCACAGTTAGGGATCTGCATGTTTCTCTGGGGCCTTTCTTGCCAGTCAAGTCTATTCTAAAATAAGAAAGTACATTGAATACTAGTGAAGCTCCAGGAGAAAGAGATGATGGTGGGTTTTTTTTTTTTTTTCTTTTTTCCTCAGGCTGGCCTCAAGCTCCAGATCCTCCTGCCTCTGCCTCATTCAGCAAATCCTACCGGTAGGCACCGCCGCTACCGGCTATGGTGTTTTTCTTCTTTAGAATTGTTCTCTGCACATTTCCCTAGTCTTCTTGAATTCCTGCTTTGTGTAAGATCACAAAGGAATTTGTAATCTGTGATTTTTCAGATCATAAATTTTGTTACCTCTTTACTGCAATGCACTCATATATCTCTACTATCCTACTGATTGTTTATATTAAAAATTAACCCAATGCTAATGTAGTTTCTCCATCTATGAACAGAGATCTGGCCACTGACACTTATAATGTCACATTTGTCTTTTACCACATTACATGTGAGATTACTTTTGCACTTGGATGTTATGTAATGTGTGTGCATGTGTATATATGCTCACACATGTGTGGACTCTGTGTGTCTATTGGGGCCTGAGGCTGACTTTGGGCTTGTCCTCAATCTCTTTCCAATCTCATTCAAGCAGGGTCTCTCACTTGAACCCAGAACTTTCTTGTAGTGCTATTTCTAACTAGCCAGCTTTCTCTGGTGATTCCCAGCACTCCCCTCCTGAGCACTGCAATTATGGATAAGGTGCCAGCACACTCAACATTTCAATTCTGGGGTTCCAAACTGCAATTCTGACACTTGAGCACCAAACACTTTTTCCCCTGAGTTATTGCCCCCACAAAGTTATAGTTCAATTAATTAAAAGGGAATGGAAGCTCTACAGAATGATAGGACTTTAGGTATCATTTATCTCACAAAAAATAAGCTAAAGTCCATCTTTTGGCAGAGACCTCACAAATGACTAGTAAGTGGCTTTAGGTAGGGTATACACTCAACTCACACTGTGGAATTTCTGTCATGCCCATTTGCTTTATAAATGGCTACCTGCGCTTACAGCTTTCTATTTTCTGTTATTTATCTGTATCTAAAGACAAGTTACTTCTGAGATTCTATCACAGATCAGTATTTTAATTTCAAATATTGGGAAAGTGAGAACCAAGTATAAGGTATGTTTTATTTGATGATGGGCAGAATCAAACAAAAGTAGAAACCCAGGCTCTAGATTCTGAGCAATGGATAATACAGTGGGGTTCAGAACTTATACACACTGAAAACATGAATTTATGAGTTGAACCCAGAAACAGTTATTTTCATTTCAAAGTGAAAATCAGTGTTTCCAGGTGTTAGAAAGGCTTGAGTGAAAACTATAGCCAGAAAGCTGAGGGACAAGTCAGTGAGGAAGAGGATCAGCGCTCTGCCTCTTCCTCAGGAGTAACAGCTGCTAAGAGATGCTAAATGTTTCCTTTTTGGAACTAACTCTGAATCAACTAAAAGTGCCAAAAATAAAGATGAAAGGAAAAACATGTAGACATTAAAACTGATTCTCTTTTCCTAAATAAAACAGATGGCTGGAAAACAGTCAAAGAACCTGGCCTGAGACTGAATGTGTGGTCCCAGGAGAGCCTGAGAATTGTCATGTTGACTAGGCCAAGCTTTTGAAAGAAACTGAATATTAGAACAAATGAGTGCAGATTGCTCATTTCAAGGGACTGTTATCTGGATGGTTTAATGAGAAAGACCTAAAGAAAGTCATCTTCAGCAGAACAAATGACTTAGAAGGAAAGCAGGAAGCAAAATGAAAACTAGTGTCCATGTTATCTTGCACTCATGTTTCCTAGTTTATGATGAGAGAAATAGAAGATGTATCAATGATAGCATGCAAGCAGGAAGCAGAAAACAAGAACTGGGATTTATTGATTTGTTCCAGTCTTATAGTATGGATTAACACATGGGTTAAGGCATTTGAACATTTCAAGAGAGGATGAGACAAGATTAGAAATAGATTTATGTTGTCCAACTGAGCTTTTTTATACTCTAGGAATAGAATTTAGATGGCTACTTATACATCTCTTTATGACTAAGAGTTAATGAGGTGCTGGGGCTGGGGAGGGAAGAGGCGGTGGGAAGGGAAGAAGAAAGAATAGAGATGATTGGACCTTGGGAGTCTAGGAAGCTCAGAGTATAATGTGATGCCCCTGAGACCCAATGAGAAATTTACATACACTGTATGAACATCAGTGCCCAGGTGGTGCAACTTGGGGGCTGTGTGGCAGGGAACACAGTGCAAGACAGAGGACGCCTCCCTTTGAATGGTTGGCAAGAGTGAACCAAGTGACTCCCAAAACAAAGCAGGCTAGCTCCAGAGCTCTTGATTATCTACCAGAAATAGAAAATAAGACCCTATTATTCAGACCAGGACATGCTTCAGGGATATAATATAGATTAATGGAACAGAAACTGACTTGGAATCCTTCTACCTGAAGTTAAGTACTCATAATGCTACACAATGCGTACATTGCTACAAGAGAAAATTAATCAGTGGTACATGTCAGCCCTAAAGCCTAACAAGCACGATGAGCTGCTCAGCAAACTACCTCTATTGGTGCAGTAGGGGGGCACTGTTGTCTGGGGGGATGCTCAACAAGTATCTAACTGGACTCAGAACCCTCTCAGTTGGAGTGAGCCCATGAGAGCCACTACAAACTCAGCCAAAGGAGAGGACATAGAGAGTAGAGAAAAGCCTATCAGTGTCATATCTCTAGACCAATGAAATTTCTTACCACACACTAACTATGGAATCTTATATTTACAGACAAGCATACTGCATGACACTCATTAAAGTTACTCTGCAACAGGTAGAAGCCACTTCAGAATCCTACAATTGGTCAGGCACAGAACATTTACATCTGTAAAGCCTCCACTCCTAGGAAACCCATCTACGATGTCTACACACAGAATGAGGGGCAGAGAGAAAATGAACACAGCCCTCGATTCTCACCAGTAATGGTTCCATACACACTAGAGTGTGATGCAAACAGAAGGCCACAGCTAGTCAAGCTTCCAAGAATGGGAGCCCCCAGAGTGCATATCCCTGGATGGGACCCCTATATCAAATCTCACCTACCCACAACCCAATGATCATTGCAAAAGAGGGGGGAGAAAGTTTCTAAGAGCCAGGGCTGGTGCATGGACGTAGAGAAGCCGTGCCTTACAATCCACTGTAAGCTTTCAAATGTGAACCTGTGGCAATTTCAACATCAGGCACAGGATCCATGCCAACTAGGGCAAGGTGTCAAAGTGGAGGAAGAGAAATGAGTACAGGGCTGAGCCTGGACTAAGAACTACAAGAGACTGAGTACTGTTGGGTGAGGAAGAGTATGCCTTACCTAGGATCCCTAGATGTGCTGACTAGACTCCAGTAGATGTACTTGCACAAAGGATGTCTGGGTTTAGGAGCTTGACTGAATGTGGCTTAGTTTGGATGTTGTAACGTGTGATTTCTGATGGGGATGGGGCATGGGTGTGACTGGCTTTGATTGGGAACCATTATATGAGTTGTACAAATACCCAATTAAAAATATAAAATGAAGTAATACTATGGAAACAAACATGGCCAATGCCCAGTAAGCCAGCTCCCAGCCAGCAGATTCAAATCAAGGATGAAGCTAACCAGGAAAATCCTAGTAGCAGACACTAAACCAAATGGAAAGTTTTAAGACCTGTGCAATAAAATATCAAGAAATCAATGTTCTACAAAACCTAAAGAGATCAGAGCTGATGGAAGAAAAGCTATACTAGACTAGACCATACAATGGCTAGAATGGCAGAGAATGGATATTAGATGGAGAGTTCTGGTTTCCTATAGAAAAGGGTCTGAGCTTGAGGAAATGAAGGTCTAGATTCCAGGGGAAGATTCCGAGTATAAATGGTTGCATACTTGAAAGGTTAAGACTAATTTCTTGTGGTAAAAAGATACACAATAAATAAACAAAGAGTGGTTTGCCAATTCCATGTGGAAACAGGACATATCAGAAGGTACAGAGACAGAAAACACAGGGTTTGGGGCACAACTCCAAAGTTGCGGCATCTGGAAGAAAGTTGGTCCATGGGTATCTTTTATTTGATACCAAAGATTTAGGTATGTGTGCATGTTTCAATTAGAAAATATTGAAACTAGTTAGGTATGGGAACTAGTTAGGGGTCATATTGATCTGGGTATCCAGGGAGGAGATGAAATATAGTGATATAAAAGGGAAGAGGGGAAATAAAGGGATAAGGAAGGGTTAAAACAGATGGAAAATGGAGGGCAGGCAGAAGAAAGAGAAGGGATGGATAACTGATGTTCAATATATTTAAAAAGAGTCATAAAGAAATCTAATGCACTAGAAGTGTCTTAAAATATATACATACCTAAAAAATAGTTTAAACTGTCACCCTATAGCAGGGGACAATCCAGTTATATACTGGATATAATGGGATAATAAATACAAGGCCCATTGCCAGAAATGGGCTCCCTCTTTTGGAGCTGTTAGCTAGGGAGTTATGATAGACCACAGACAATACTAGCTATAGCCATCGCTTTTGGTTGTAAGAACCTATTGCTGAAAACACTATATGCGAGTCATAAAACAAACAAACAAGGAGAAATTAAGCTGATACTAACCTTGAAGTTCCAACTCTACTAGCTATATTTCATAATATTGAGAGTGCTATGCATACTACTGGAAGGAAAAGTAATCATCAGCTTTACCCAGCTGTGAACCCTGTGAGCTACAATAAGGACTCACCTGGAAAGATATGCTCACCAGTGTAATAGTAGCATGAATATTATGGGAGTAGATGTTTTCTGATTGGATTTAAGGCCAGCTTCAAAATATGGATCCCATATTTGACATTATTATCTGGGCCAAGAACTTCTGGCTAGGTTGGTCACAGGCTATAGGGGAGATATTATTATTATTATCCAGTAATTTGGACATAACATAAACTTACTCTTTATCATGTTATACTCATAGACCAATCTATCATCTCTCACCAGAGAAGATGCTTCTTGGAAAATATGGTGATTAACACAGAGACCGCTCAATCCTAAATGAGATAACTATATCACACCCTCTCATTTCAGGGCTCAGGGAGTATTACAGAAGAGATGGTGGAAAGATTCTACGAGCCACAAGGGCTCGAAACCATGTTTTCCAGACACAAAATGCAAACTACTGATATGAACCCAAAGTGCTTGTGCAAAAATACAAAAGACCTGCACAAGCCAAAGACAGATAAAACCGCAGCATTGGTAAGGGAGGTGAGGAACATGAAAGTCTGGACTATGAATCCTAGGTCCTCCTTCAAACCTGAGTAAGCTGACCATCTGTCACATTTTAGATGATCTAGATAAGAACATGGAGGGAAGACAGCTGCTTCTTCTATTTAGAAATCGAGGGAGACAGGTTACTTCTGCATTCCTTTGCTTTCATCTCTCAATAAGGCAGCAGTAGCTCTGCTCCTAACTGTGTGGAAACTGAGACACAGGTCTCCTTTTTATCACAATCTGTACTTGTTTTTACCCAACACTTTTTCCTAATCTAGATGATTTTTCTTGATTTTCAAATATTTATTTCCAATATTCCTTATGAAGCCATTATAATATCACACAAAAATGATTCTAATTTCATCCTCTGGTTGCTGATAGGACCAAGAAGAAGATAGTAAAATCATAGTTTTTCTGCCTTCCATACAGGCAGTGGGAATGGACAGAGCAGATAAACAATATTTAGGAATAATTGTGCTTAATATTCAGGCTCTCTCCATGTAAGAGCAATTAACTTTACTGTGAAATGAGGCTATAAAAATACTGTAGAAATTGCCAACTAATCATCAGGCAGAAGGCAAATGAAGCAGAGGTAAATGAAAGAGAGGGAACACCTGACATCTCTTTACAGTCCCTTCTCCTCCTACTTGGCCATGAGAAAGTATTAGAGGTTACCTAAGACTCAGAACTCATGTCCCCTTACAGCTCCTTGACTTCCTCCATTCTAATGTTCATCCCCTCGTGACGGTATTCTTTTTTTTTAATAGAGGGGGCTGAATTATTCTTAGCTGCCATTTACTTTTTAAATACTTTTATTGATGATTTGTGTATTTCATACATTATCTTTCAGTCCAATTTAGATACATTCCCCTCTCCTTCCCTCCCACCCCACCCCAGTTCATGCCTTCTGCTATACATGTCTTGCATCTTTCTCTCAGTCTTTCCAAAGTTTTTCACTGCAGAAGCTTGTTGTTTGGGGTAGAATTTAACTGCATCAGTCAGTTCTTTGACCCAGTCTTTATGTCATTGTTGTCCCCTCCCCTTTGTGTTGCTCCAACATATGCCTATACAACCATTACATATGTATCAAAATTATGACCTCTAAGAAGTAAATAAACAATTACATTGGCTTCCTAGCTGGATCTCACTGCTTGACCTACAAAAATTAAGACCACGTCATTGTTGCAGAAAGCCACTGCATTCTCAGTTAATTTGTTAACAAAGCAATAGACTTCACACATTAAATTTCTGCAATGTATATAGTTACCTTGTAATGAGAGAAATGAAAAGCTAAAACAATAAGATGATACAGAAAAGAAAGAACATTCATTCCAAATGCCTTAAGGAGGCCATCCATTGTGAAACTAATCATCAGTCCTTCAGAGAAAAGTCTGTTCTAAAGGGAGTTCAAACCAGAATTCACTTGCTGATCATTGGATGAGAAGAGGGAACACTACCTCTTAAGTGATGTGAAGCAACAAAATATATTTCAGCAGATTTTTAATAGGAGTGGGAAGAAATAACATGTGTCATGTAACTGAGTCTCAATGGAAAGAAAAAAAAAGATGATAGGAAGACTTGTAAATACTCAGCTGTTAGCAGCAAATCAGAATGAAAGCTGTGCTGTGCTTGCTTTTTAATTAAGTTCATCTGTTCTGTAAAGATCATATTTTTCCAAGACTAAATCAGGACACATGGGACATTAAGAATTTTCACAAAATGATCCTTACCACTGTGACAGTCTTGGCTGAAATTTACTACTATGATTTGATTCCGATTTCTTTTTTTTTAATTTTTTATATTATTCCAAAATATGCATGTATACACTCCACACATAAGTCAAAATTAAAAATTCTGAAAATAAACTATAGGTTGATTCCTAAACACATTTAGATATTCACATTTTAACAGTAAATTTGCATGCAGGTATTAAGTCGTGTAACTTTACATATCTTCCATCCATATATAGTTATTACAAAGTATGAGTATAAGTGGTAGGACAATTCTAGAGCCCATTTATAGGTTCACATTGTAATAGCACAGTTGCTTTCAGGTACAATGAAATATAATAATGAAGTTGCTCAGTTTGCCTGCCAACTGGGAATTTGGTGTTAGTATCCACAAATGAGGGAGACCATTTGTCTTTTTTTTTTTTTTTCTGGGACTGTGTTACTTCACTTAGTANTCTATTTTTATATGGTCATGCAACACCTCCCTCGGTATTACAATCTTTCTGTGCTATCTTCTGCTATGGTCCCTGAGTCCTGGGCAAGTGAAGCTTAAGATAGGAGCTCTGTCCAAAGACCCATACTCTGCAGACTCCTAATCTTCATGCCTTGGTTATTTATGATACTTTGTGTTCCTGGGCCCCTGTTGCATGAGGGAACTTCCTTAATGAGAGGTGAGATATTCATTACTGCACTCTTGGCCCCTTGTATGCTGCATGAGCCTTATGTGTAGAGGTTGCATTGAAGATGTACAATTTAGGCTTGGGCAATTCACAGACACTGTGTCTGAGTGATCATCTGTGGTTCTCTGTGATAATCTTCTTTTGCTAAAGAAGCTTTTTTGATATGTGTGGACTGGGATACTTGACTGTAAATATAAGAATATATATTTTTCACTTAGTAAGAAATCACATTAGTCTAGTGAAATGACAGCCTTGGGGATCTCTCCAAGATCTAAGGCTTATCCATCCATATGTATTTGGCTATGTTTAAAGTACCATATATACTGAGTAGGCTTTAAGTCCAGTTGTTGATCCCTCCTCTCCCAAGGTAAAAGTGATACTACTGCATCAATGTCTGTATGCTGTGCAGGTCATTGACATGGATATTTGGTCTTATAGCTGGTGTTGGATCATTGATTGATGAGCTCCCTTAGCAGCTTGCCTAGTGCTCTCCAAAACTATGAGAGCTAGCCTTCAGGGGGAGTGGCTTCCAGGTCAGTTCCAGCTCCTTAGCTCCAAAGCATGTCCCCAAAGTATGCCCTGTCTTCACCAATAGGTCTTACTTTCAAATTCTGAGAGGCAATCAAAGGCTGCTGCAATAAGCCGTGTAATTTGAGGAGTCTCTTGGATTACAATGGCTAAGCATTCAAAGGAAGATTTCTCCTGTCTGGCACTGTTTCTTGTTATGTAGCCTTCAGCTATGCACATAGATTTATGTAGAGATATTGTATGTGGAATTTGCCATTAGGTTGTTAGACTAATATGATTCTCTTCGGTTTTTATACTAGCTAGGAATTATTTATCTCTTCTCTCTCTCTCTCTCTCTCTCTCTCTCTTCATATAAACCTCTTTTTAATGTGTATTTTCAAATTTGATTTTTGTGTATTTCATACAAAACATCTTAATTATCTTTGTATCTCCTCTCAATCTGCCCCTCCTCTCATCTCATGCATTCTGTCCTATATGTTAAGGCCTACAAATCTATTTAGTGTATCCAGGTCCCCCTTAGTGCACGTTCATGCAATTGGGTCTAGTCAGGCTATCTAGGGACTCTCCCTTAAAGAAGATCACCCCTCCCTCACCCAGGAATAATCAGCTGCTAGCAGTTCATTGACTATATTTGGGGGCTACTGCCCCATTCTCTAGTTCTTAGATAGGTTTTGGTCTGATTGAATTTGTATGGCTTTCGGGAATGTTGACATCATTGCTCTAATTTCATATGAGCAGGGTCTCAGGAAGTTTTATGACTTTGTTTCCTTATGGTCATGCACCTCTTCTCCTGGCACTTACAATCTTTCCTCCTCCTCCTCTTTCACAATGGACCTTGAGCACTTTGTGGATGAAGTTTAGTACTCAGTCCTGTCCAGGGACCTGAACTCTGCAGTCTCTTACTATCTATGCTTCGGCCATTGTGGCCTTTTGTGTTCATTGCCCTCTGTTTCATGAGGAAGCCTTGCTGATGAGAGTTCAGACATGCATTAGCTTTCTCTCTACCCTTTTTTCACTATGTTCCATGAGCATTGGCTTCATAGTTTTTTTTTTCTAATGCTTTTATTGATGTCTTGTGTATTTCAGACTTCATTTCTCAGTTCAGTTTAGACATTCCCTTTTTCAGGGAGAGATGGGGCCTTTAGCTGTAACACTTCTTGTCATGTAAATATGACATAGTTGAAAGGTTCTAGGAAACTGAGATTGATTGCCTTCCTTTGGCTCCATATTTGTATAAAATTCTGAATAGACCTGCATAGATTTGTGATAACCGAACAAAGTAGTCAGTGACCTTATGAAAGACAGAATTGGGGGTGGGTGGAGAAATGGGTCCGTGGTTAAGAGCACTGAATGCTCTTTCAGAAGACCTAGGTTTGAAACCCAGCACCCACATGATGGCCAAAACCATCCATAACTCCAGTACAGGGGATACAATGACTTCTTCTGTCTTCCATAGGCATTGCATGAAACAGAGTTATGTACAATGTAATCATAATGCTTCTTTCCAGTTGTTTGAATAAAGGCCACTTTACTAAATGCATTATTGCCCTCTTTATAAGCAGTGACTCAAATAGACCACTTTTACATTAATTTTTCTTTTTAAAAAATGTTTTATTTACTTTTATTTTATGTGTATGGTTTCCCTGCATGTATGTCAATGCACCTGTGTGTGCAGTGTCTGCTGTTAGCAACAAGCATGTACTGGGACTGGAATCTGGGTCCTTTGTAAGAGCAGCCTGTGCTCTTAATTGCTGAGCCTTGTTTCCAGCCGTTATTTTTCATTGTAAAGACTCATCAAGAGAAGTTTTAAGTTTATTGTCACATTGTGCAGAAGGAAAGAAATGTCACATAGACTTTCTCTACCCACTACATGTGTAGTCTCCCCCATCATTAGCACCCAATCAAAGTGGTATGTCTGCTAGAGTTGATAATCCTTCATGGATAACCCCTGAGATTAATTTATATGTTGTTTTTGTGGTTCTGACTATTGAGTTTTTAAATATATATTATAAATATACATATATATATATACATATATAAATAACTTAAAGGAGAAGCCTTGAATTTTTCATTTTACTAGGTAGAAATAATTAACCCTGTATACTAAACATGCCCAAATCTCTGCTTGTGGAAACCATGTACTATCATAGCAGAGAAACAACTGTGTAGTTCATTCATTTAGTGGAATTCCTTTTTACCTACTTCCAGAGTTATTTGATATCATTGCACACAAGAATGCAGCTCAGTTAAATGAACAAATCTAGAAAATCATTTCAGTATCTTCACCTTACCACCATGCTATATAAAGTAAGTCTTCTCTAGATAATCTGATGTTTTAAGTTGCATTTCCTATCAATAATAGAGGTTCTTAGTAGACACAGAAGGCTCTTTAGGGATTATTATTATTATTATTAATTTTTTATTGTTATTAAACTTTTTCTATAAGTCTTACATCATTTCTCAATTGAATCTAGAGTTACTTCCCTTTCCATGCCCCCCACCCCACCCGAGTCCCTGTACTCTGCCCTACATGTCCTGCATCTTTTTCTGAGTTTTTCCAGAGATTTTTTCCAGTTCTTTTGTTGTTATTGTTCTCTCCTAGTTGTATTGCTTCAGTTTATCTGAAGATGAAAATGCAGTATTTTCATTCAGAACTTTTGAAATGTCCCTCCCACAGCATGTTTAAAAGAAAATAAACTCTTATCCCTTGAGTGTGTGTGTGTGTGTGTGCCTCTGTACCTGTATTTGAGACTGTGTGAGTGTATATGTGTTGAAGGGCATCCTATTACTATTTTTTTCCTCCCTCCCTTCCTCCCATCCTTCCTTCTTTCCTCCCTCCCTCCCTTCCTTCTTTTTCTTTCTTTCTTTTTTTCTTTCTTTCTTTCTTTCTTTCTTTCTTTCTCTCTCTCTCTATATATATATAGATAGATAGATATAGATATAGATAGATAGATAGATAGATAGATAGATAGATAGATATTTGAGACAGGCTTTCTTTGTAACCCCAGCTTGCCTGAAATACTAGGTAGAGGAGGTTAGCCTATATATCAAAGAGAGTTGCCTGTCTCAGCCTCCCAAGTGCTGGGGTTAAAAGTATTTGCTACCAAGTCTAGCTAATTTTTCTTTTTATTTTGACTGGAAATATCACAATATGCTTTCTCTTCTTTTGGAGAATGACCTTTAAAATTTCCACTAGAAACTGGGACAGAGGTAGCATAATTAAAAGAAATAAAAGTTACACTAAAACTGTCATTTCAAAAATGCTTATTGTATATGGATAAAGTTTGAAGGAACTCTTGAAAATACTTTGCTCATTTATTCTTCTCTAAGATGTATAGCTAGCCAGTCAAGGCAGGGAAGGCCTAAGAAATCTGACATCTTTGATTTCTCCCAGTGGCCCTCTGTCTGGGAACTCAGTGGTGGAATACTGGGCACAGATAAAGGGAAGGTGAGTGCTCTGACAGGGAGCTTTCCCCTCTGTCTCCCAATATGTCAACTCAGTTGCTCCCAAGTGGGTTTAGGCTCTCTTAAAAAAAGGCTTAAGTGGGGGCCTTTATAAGATCGAGTACAGTAAATCACACATGAAATAGATCTTTTCATTTTTTGTTCTTACCAAAATTCAATGTTTCTGTATTTCCAATCTATTTCTTATGTATCATTTTAGTCATTATTCCACATTCACCAACATAACTAATAAAAAATTTTAAAGCTTAAAGTTTAGTGAGACTTTGTGAATGATAGATTCAATGGTGAGGGGACAAGGGGAGAACCACACAATTCAAGGAGCAAGGCTTTTCAGCCTGAAGTAGAAAAATAAGGTCAAATAAGTATAAAGAATTTGCTGGTATTATATTTGCTCTACACTTCCAAAATAATGATGAAAGTGATCATATTACACTGTTAGGCCCTTTTCTTTTTTTTTTTTAAATTTATTTCTGTATGTGTATGAATGTACTGTCTGCATACAAGTTTGTGCACCTGTGTCGTGCAATGCCGCAGAGGTCAGAAGAGGGTCTTGGATTCCCCTGGAACTGGAGTTCTCCTGGAATTGGAGTTTCAGACGGTTCTCGGCTGCCATGTGGGTGCTGGGGATCGAACCCGGGTCCTCTGTAAGAGCGGTCGGTGCTCTTAACCGCTAGGCTATCTCTCCAGCACCTGTTAGGCCCTTTTCTAATGAAAATATATTTCTGTGTATTTGTTCATTTTCAAAAGCTATACTTAAATTTTTGACTTATTTATCTTTATTTTATGTGTGTGAGTGTTTTGCTTGCTTATATGTAAGTGCACCTCTGTTATGCACTGCACACAGAGGCCAGAAGAGGATGTTGGATCCCCTGGAACTTGAGTAAGCAATGGGTGTTAGCTGTCATGTGGGGGCTGACTGCCAAACCCTGGTCCCTGGAAGAGCAGTCAGTGCTCTCAACAGTTCAGCCATCTCTCCAGCCCCATAAATTTATTCCTGTATCATGTTTGTATTTTAATAAATACCAATTTGAATTTGTTAATTAAACAACATTGAATTATTTATCTCTAGTGAGTGTATTATGCACCTGAATTAAGTCTTCAGTTCTATTTTTGTGGTTGGAAAAACCTATACCTAAGAAATTTTGAGGTAACTTTTTCAAGGGCTTGTAGTATGTGTGTTCTAGGACCAGGTTTCCAGTGAAGGCAACTGAGCTCCACAAGTGAAAATAATTCAAGACAGCGAAGGTTCAGAGCCTCACAATTGCAACTGCGCTCTAGTTAATACAAAGTTTTTTCATTCCTATGTTAAATTTCAAGTATATATTTTGATAAATTCTGAAAATCTGTCAAATACAGCATTTTGAATGCTTGTTCTTAACATGTAAGATAGCTGTACCATGTAATCTATCCATATATTTATTCATATGTATAATACATATTCTCAGAGTGATACACAGTATACACACACACACACACACACACACAAATACTCTTATCTATTGAAAATTAAAATGAACAACTTTCTTGACAGATGCTGCAGAACTCCAAGTGCTTCACTGACTTTTGCACAATCCTAGATTGTTCTGTGATTCCTCTTATGAATGCTAAACAAATTTTACAAAGTTTTTAAATAATCAGTACTTAGACTCTTCCTCTTTAAGTAATTTTCCTTTCTTTTTTTCCCTTTACTTTTAGTTTTCCAATTTTTCATCTTATTCTATTTTGCTTCCCCTTGGCTCTTATATTTAACCATTTCATGTTCATCATCCCTTTCTTTAGAATATTGATGTAGTTTGTGGCATAGTAAAAGTGAGTTAGAATACACACACACACACACACACACACACACACACACACACACATATATATATATATATATATA
>VZQC01005422.1:739058-780830 GCA_009823505.1 Rhizomys pruinosus | reverse complement strand
TATGAGCTCAAGTTTGGGTTTTCAATTTTGTTCCATTGGTCAATGGTTCTGGTTTTTTTTTTTTTTTTTTTTTGCCAGTACCAGGCTGTCTTTATGACTATAGCCCTGAAATATAGCTTGAAGTCTGGTAATGTAATCCCCCCAGTATTGCACTTTTCACTCAGGATTGCTTTAGCTACTCGGGGTCTTTTGTGACTGTATTCTTTCTGTATTCTTTATGGCATATACAAAGGCAATCAATGAAATTTTATTAAATACATCAACAAGTATCAAGAAATGTACCTGTATCAAGAAAGGATATTTAATGATAAATACTGAAGGTTTGTTTTATCAAGTAGAAGTCTACAAATCATGTGAGTAGAGTGAACAGAACTAGAATTCCGATGAGAGCAACCAATAAGCTTCAATTCCAGTGTAAAATCTTGCCACCACCTTAACACAAAGCAAACTGACTAAACCCTTGTCATGACATCACTGGTGCTTAAAACAGGTAAATATTTATCTCTAACATATAAGTCTCTCTCATGCAGGAATAAAAGAAACTGTGATTTGCATACTGAAATGTGCCTGTTGATTACTCTTAAGTAATCTATGTTCAAAAGAAGACAGACAATATATAAGGGACCCAATTCTTGGAAAATGACATAGAAAGAATGCTTGTCTCTCCAAAAACATTCAATACATGTTGGAATTGAACTCCTATTGTGACAGTATTTGGAGACAGGAGGTTTGGGAGGTCATCAATCATAAGGCTGGAAATTTCAAGCATGAGATTATTGCCTTATAAATGTTACTTCAAGGGCTGGAGAGATGGCTCATCTGTTTAAAAGCACTTGCTCGTCTTCCAGAGAACTGAAGTTTAGTTCCAGCACCCATATCAGGGGGCTCACAACCAGCGATAATTCCAGCTCCAGGGCCCTGATGCTATCTTTTGTCTCAATGACCACCCCATGTGCATGAACATATAGAAATACACACAAGAAAATATAAATTCTTTTAAAATATTACCTGCCCCCCAATATACCTGTTTCTTCTGCCTGGTGAAGATACAGAAATAGACAGCCTGCTTATTGATTAGAAGGTGGATCTTTGTCAGACTCTAAATCTTTCAGGACCTTGATCCAGGACTTCTCCATCTCTAGAAATATTGAAAACAAGTTTCCTTTCCTCATGAGGAATAGAATACTTAGTATTAAGAGAGACTGAATAAAGGAAGATATCAAACTAAAGGATAATACCCGGCTTACAGTGGATGACTCTGATACCATATTTTAGCATGATTAGAATCTGGTTAGAAAGCTGCTATGTAAGAAGATGCTTGCACAGCATGTTCAACAGCAGAAGATATAGCGAGACCTGGCTCAAATACTAAAATCTTTTGATACCATATATCACCCTTTCTTCCCAAGGCTCAGGGACCTTGTGAAAGAGGAGCCAGAGATAGTAGACAAATACAAGAACAGTATTGTCTGGACACCAGGGGAGTTGAAGACATGAACCCACCGCATGTATGACAGCATGCACAAGACTTACACACTGAAGCCAAACAGGGGCTCAACATGGAAGAGCAAGGTAGGGAGGAAGCCCATGCCTAGCCAAGATCTATTGGTAATTGGGAGAAGGAGACTCAGTTTTATTTATGGGTTTGATGCCTGGTAGTTTGAACAGATTCTAAGGGATAGACCCATAATGCAGAGCATGTAGGTAATATAGATAGACTTGATGAGTCTTAAAAAAACATGAATACTAATAGAGGCCATGAAGATGGAAACAGGAAGATGGGGTGGACAAGGCGAAGGGGGCCAACATGATCACGATTCATCATCCAAAATTCTCAAGATAAATAAAAATATTTGTTTTGATGAACAAAAACATGTATTTGTCAATGTTTAATTCATGAGTTATAAAAAAGTGTGTGTGGTCAAAGATTCTAAGGTATTTAGTCTCAACGTTGAGCTTAATGGTGTACCCAATACTGATTAGGGAAAAAATGTTGCTGAAGTAAGTTTTGACCAAAGGAAACACAATGAAGCAAGTTAATTATTCTTTTTGTTTTAAACATTTATTGAATTTTTTATTTCATATAATATATTTGGATCATATTTAGAACCCTCCCCTATCCGAAACAATCCTAAAATTTCCCATCTAGTTTCATGTACTCTGTTATATATATTAAAGCCTATTGAGGCAAATTTGTGTTCCCAAATACCTGTCAGTGTGAGTCTATCCACTGGAGCTTGGTTAACCTATCTAGTGTCACATCTTTAAAAATTTGACTCTCTTTCTCCTAGTAGTTACTGGTTTCTAGTAGCTCCTCTGTGAAAGTTGAGGCTTCTTACTTCCTCACTTCTATGCTGGGATTTTGTTCAGCTTGAGATAGCATGGGTCTTGTGTATGCGATAACCACTGATATGAACTCATATAAGTAATTTTCCAACTGTCTGGAGTACTCCTTTTTTCCTTCTGGTCACCTATCATCCCTGACTCTTACAATCTTCACACTCTCTCTTCTGCAATAATTTCTGAGCCCTGAGTGGCAGAGGTTTGATATAGGTGTCCTATTCAGGAATACACACTATGCAGTATCTTATTCTCTGCTTATTGTCCACTTGTAGCTTTCTAGGTTTATCACCATCTGCTGAATGAGAGGGCATCTCTGGTAAGAGCTGAGAAATTTATTAATATTCTTTCAACCCTGTGTTCTGTAATGCTCCCTGAGCCTTAAGTGTAGAGGTTGCATTGTAGATGGGTCACTTAGGGCTCAGCAACTCACAGGTATTTACTCTACATTATATCAGTTGTGGACTTCATAATAGTCTCCATCTAAAAATCATATATATATATATATATATATATATATGTATATATATATATTATTTTTCTTGCCTATGCCATTTAGTATTTTGTAGATATTTTCATGATTCCAATATTGTCTTTTTCTTTATATAGCTATAAATAATGCTCATATTATCTAACATAAAGTGATGTCCATTTATTTTCTTGATGTTTAATGAGCAAGTACACTAATTAGAAGAATAAATTCATGTTTTATTATTTCATCAATAATCCTTGCTGAATCAACACCATCCAGGGTAAAACAGATGCAGAATGTTGTGGAATAAACAGATCCTCATTCTATTTTTTTCTACTAATATTTCTGGTCCCTGAATCTGGTTTTGGTTAGCTTGGAGGAAATAAGAACAAATTAACGTATGTTTCTGGCATACATTTCTGTCACTAATTAAAGAAAATTTCTGTCATTAATTAATGAAAAGCTGCTCTGGAAAACAATTCATACTTCTTAATTCCAAATAATAGCTGTTAACACTGTCAGATCCAACAGTTTTATAAATCAAAATCTTTCCAGAACTCTTGGTCATTATATATCTTTTGCATTTTATTGGAATTTCATTTAGAGAGTCATCCAAATGTGAAGAGATGCAACCAGCGCCTCAACTGTGATCTTACTACTGCTCAAGACAGAGGACTGGATCTCTTTCAATCTTATTGTGAAGATAAGGAAATTATTTTTTTTAACTGGATCTATTATTCTATAGATTACAAAATCCATTTACATCTATTTTTGTCCTGGGCAGTTGCAAGTACTGGCAAATGCATATTGGCAGGTGTTCTAGTTCACTTTTCAATTGTTGTGACAAAACACTCTGACCAATCCCAACTTGGGGAGGAAAGGGTTTATTTGGCTCACATCTCCTGGGTCACAGATCATCACTAAGGAAGCCTAACATAGGAACTCAGGGCAGGAACATGGAGGCAGGAGCTGAAGCACAGGCCATGGAGGAATGAATGCTGCTTACTGGCTTGCTCCCCTGGCCCATGCCCAGCCTGCCCTCTTATACGGTACACAACAACCTTCCTGGGGTGGTACCACCCACAGTGGGCTGGGCCCTCCCACATAACTCAACAATCAAGGCAATACTCTACAGATGTGGCCACAGGCCAGTGTAATGGACCCAATTCCCCACCTGAGGCTCCCTCAACCAGGGTGTATCAAATTGACACTAAAGCTATCCAGCACAGGAGAGGGAAAAGCTGTCATCTTTGTAGTCCAATTCTGTTATGTACTGGGGCTGAGGACAGTAAACTCTGAACTGTCCTTGAACCTTCCTTTTGCTAAAGGGTTAGAATTTACTAAATTGTTCTCAGAACACTACTAACTAAAATAAGTTTATAAATTATGATATACAACCCCTGACAAATTAGTAATGCATTTAAAGCCCCTGCTTATAAAAGGGATAAAGTTTTAAATCTAGTGCTTCTCCAATCCACATTACTCTAGGATACTTTTTAATAATAGAGCATCATTGTAAATTGTGGAAAGCAAAGAACAACTGTTTTGCTTTCTGGATGCTTTTGTAGAGACCAGGGATCCTCTGGTGTGTCTAGAAGTTACTCTTTTTTTTTAAATTTAAATAATTTACTTTTTCATTTTATGCATATGGGTATTGCCTGCATGTATATAAATGTACTCATGTAGTGCAATGCCTGGAAATGTCAGAAGAGAGCATCAGCCTCCCCTAGAACTGGAGATACAGACAGTTGTAAGCTGCCATGTGTGTCGCGTCCCCGTTCGTCCAGCGAAAGAAGACACGACACGAGAGCGATCTTTCTCAAGCAGTTTATTTGGGTAACCTTACATCTGCTCTCTCTCTCTCCCTTCCCGTTTCACCACCTATAAGGCCTGTCACAACCAATCAACTTCCACTACGTGGGTCTCAAGGATAGGATATCTCTATGTGGAACAGAGGGCTTCAGCAAAGCCAAACCAAATAAGGACATGTTTGCTGCATGGAGCGCTCACCCCCGTGGGGGTGGGAGGCGGAAACTGGCGCCATCTTTGAGGCGTGGCACTCCGCAGCTCCCAACAGTTCCCCCTTTTTGTTTTAATAGAGCATGATCTCGAGGCTGCAGATGGCTGAATTCAACAATCCCCCGTGTCTTAGGATCATTCCTTCATTAAAGCCGTCATAGGATACCCCATCGCCCTGAGGGTTCCATGCCTTAGGTAGAAGGAAAGTTGCCCATCTCTGAGTAGGATTGTGAAGACATTCAGGGGCGACACGACCTTTAGGATTTTTGCATAATTGAGAGCCAAGCTTGTGGGGAATGTCCATCTTCAATGGCAGCAAAAGCCTGTGCTAGTAAAGCCATGTTCCGCTATTGAGCTACTCTCATTTTACAAAGACACCACAGGAAGAGGAAAGATACGCATGCCAAGGATCCCAGCCCCACCCATTCCTTGAGATGATTCATGGCTGTTGAGATCCAGGATGACAGTCCACTGGCAAGGTCCAGGTCCACTAGCGTTGAATTTACTGTCACTATTTTCACTCTTAGTTGGGTCACCAATCATTCAAACTGCTCAGACCAGTTTCCTAGAAGATAGCTAGAAAGTTGTTTAGATAGATTTGCAGCATGGGAAACGTTATTATACTGAATACTAGTTACGCAGAGGCCTGAATGTTTAAATTCACATCCTAATTGTGCTATCTGTATAAGCACGTAGAGCTGATTCTGCACTAAATCAACCCTTTAATTGAGTGACATAATGCCTGTTTTGAAATGATTATTAATATTCTGTTGATTGGTCATAGCCTCAGCAACACCAGCCGACAAATTGTTAAATGCAGCCGCTGTCTGAACAGTTGACGTCAGGAAAACTGCCGCAGCTGTAGCCACGGCAACTGATGCTGCGATTGCCACGGAATACCACCGCTAGAAGAAAGGTGGTAGCATTCCAGCATAAAGCATAGAAACAAGTCCTGTTACCACAGGCGACATTATTTCTTTCATAGCTTCAATTATATACAAGGAACACAAAGGGGGGCCATATGCATACAGGCACGGGTTTGAAAATGCCAAGCTCCCCTGAACCATGTGGCATTGGACCGGCTGGTCCCCGGAGGGGGTGCATCAAACCAGCCTCCTGTCTGGTTATGCATACGTACACAATCACTGTCCTGGGATATGTTAGTAATCAGTTGGAAGCACAGTAATCCGTTTAGGGGCAGGTGTATGGTCTCTTGTACTGCTGCTAATGTGTCATCTAATGGTCATTGATTGCAAAAGGGCAGGGGAATACTTGCCCTGAATGGGTGACTGGGATAGGTTTAGGGAGCACTGTCATCAGCCCCCAATGAAGCTCTTCTGTCATCGCCATGGGCCATGGCACCATTATCACGAGTATCCCACACTTCCACATCTTGAACCACTCGGGTGAGCCTTTCTGGGATCCAAAGAGGTTGTTGATGATCCTGAGGAAAAACACAGACAGCTCCTCTCGCCCATGTTAGGACCGGGTCCGGGCCATAGTATGTCTTTCCACATTACAAGCCCTTTTGAAGTGTTGTCTGTTTGTGTGTGCCTGTCCGCAGCTGACCTCCCGTGCTTATCTAAATTTAAAAAGTTAATAGTAAAAGGAGCAATCGCAAGTCTTTCCTTTGGAGGAGAGCCAGAGGCTATTGAAACCAGTTGGTTGTGGGGAATGGCAACTCCGTTGAGTGTATGCTGAGGCGGTTTGGGGTTTTATCAATGGGGGTGTACATGGTGGTTCGGGTCGGGTTTCGGGGTATATCAACATAGACATGTAATGGGAGGAGGCCCCTGGGATTAATCCCAAGGACTGCTTGCGGCAGAAGTGGGGCACATTGATGACAATATTTTTACAATTCAGCGAGCAGCAGCTCAAGAGATGTGAAATCTGGGAGGACAAGCTTTTAGAATTAACTGAAAGCGGGAATGAAAGGTGCGTGCAAGTTCCTGAGGGGAGGAGAGAAAACACATCAGAGGCTCTGATGGACGCCTATCAACTGATCATTGCTTCGGCTGTGGGCCGAGGGAACAAAGATGGTGTTCTCTCTGGAGAATTAGCATGGGTAAAGTACGCAGAAGAGACCTCATGGCTGACCTGAGATTGATATTTCCTATTAACAACCTATTGGCTGTCCGAAATCAGGTTTGAAAGGAAGCATAAATGGCCTGAACACACATGTTACGACTTAGAGGGGGACCGTGAAAGCAAAATCTTTACCATGTCTGAGAGTGACGGGGGAATGGAAAAAAAGCACTCCTCTATGTTATTACTTATAATGGGCCAGTGTTTGTAATTGCTGAGGGCGAGTAATCCCCCGCTGCATGGGCCCCATAATTACCATTTGTTTAAGCACCCTTGCTGCCCCATTCCCATCTCCCCTTTTGCTGCTTTTTGTCATTGCAAGAATGCAGCCGCTAGGCCATAATGGTAAGAGGCCCGCTCCCCTATTCTCAACAGAACTCATCCACACTTCAAAGACTTTATTTTGTAAGGGTTTTATTGCTGCCTACACTCCCTTTGTACATGGTGCAAATACCAATTTGTTTAAACAAGTGCCTGGGCAGTGTTCAGGGGCTCACCCAATACTTTTCCCGCTGCTTCACCATTTTTCCACAAAAATCAGAAGGAAAATGGAAAACATTAGAGCTGGATTTTGAGTGGCTACTTCCCTCCAGCACTCCAGATGAAAAGAAGTGCCAGGTACCACAAAAAGCGGAGGGGGTCCCGGGGCCATCGGCAGTAGCGGAGGTCCGGGGCTGCTGGCTGTATGCTAACCTTCACATGCTCCATGCTTTCTACCAAAATCTCCAACTCATCAGCTGACATATCGTGCTCTTCGTCCTCAGTTATTTGATCTGAATCTGAACTTTCAAGATGGGTCACTTCCTTCTCTACCATTTGACTATCTCCTTTAGATCTTTCTTCCTGTAACTGTTCCAAGGCTGCCTGCCCTCTTTCCAATGCTGGGCAGCACTTTTGATCCCCCAAACAGGCACGCATCAGCCTCCATATCGGGCGGATACCAGCTTTAAGCGTGCCTTGCTCCCATGCAAAATCAAGATCTCTCCCCAATTTATCCCAGCTTGTTACTGTCAAACTCCCTGACACTAAGAACCAGGGGACAATAAGATCACATTCTGTCAAAAAATTA
Source organism: Rhizomys pruinosus (assembly GCA_009823505.1). Classification (NCBI taxonomy): domain Eukaryota; kingdom Metazoa; phylum Chordata; class Mammalia; order Rodentia; family Spalacidae; genus Rhizomys; species Rhizomys pruinosus. The sequence continues at coordinate 772,845 of VZQC01005422.1, read as the reverse complement.
ATCAATGTTTCCTTTTTAAGTTTTAGTCCCTTTGCCTTAAGCAAGTCTTTGAGGGCATAAAAAATTGGGTGGGTCAGTGAGTTCCCCATGTTAACTCCTTTTGGACATGCCCTGCAGAATACTAAGAAAACAATCACCCCAAAAAGAAAACTAACAACCAGACTCCCAGCAAGAAGTAGATATACTTCCATATACTGATCTTGGCTCGCAAATCCACGAGCTTTCACTTTTGATTTGCCAAACAGCGAATTTATCCTTGCCGCTTTACCATGGTCTTTGACTTGTCACTCACCGCAAACTTTATCGTCTCTCCTTACCTGGAGACTTTCCGGCGCCACCCCAACTGCTTGAGGTTCTGATCAGAAGCAAGGATCCCCATACTGGGCCACCACTTGTCGCGTCCCCATTCGTCCAGCGAAAGAAGACACGACACGAGAGCGATCTTCCTCAAGCAGTTTATTCGGGTAACCTTACATCTGCTCTCTCTCTCTCCCTTCCTGGTTCACCACCTATAAGACCTGTCACAACCAATTGACTTCCACCACGTGGGTCTCAAGGATAGGATATCTCTATGCGGAACAGAGGGCTTCAGCAAAGCCAAACCAAATAAGGACATGTTTGCTGCATGGAGCGCTCACTCCCGTGGGGGTGGGAGGCAGAAACCGGCGCCGTCTTTGAGGCACGGCACTCTGCAGCTCCCAACACATGTGGTGCTGGGAATCAAATCCAGGTCCTCTGCAAGAGCAGTCAGTGTTCTTAACTGATGAGCCATCTGTCCAGCTCAAGAAGTTATTTCTTTCTTATTGCATCAATTTTCTGGATTCCTTTATTCTTCTTTGGAGAAAATGACCTTAGGTTATAGAATGGGATTTCCCCTTTCAGAGAATGGAAGAGTAGGGATGAGTCTTGGCTTGAAACGTAGATGCGCTTAAGCTTTTGAATTTTGTATACCTTTTATGTTACCAGTGACACACTTTTTATGATTAACAATGAGGAAATATAGCTATACTGCTATAATTTGAATATGAAATGTCCTCTAAGGATTCATGCATTAGGGTCTTGATTTATAGGTTTGGGGAAGTTCAGTGATCCCAAGGGTTCTGACCTAATCAATAGAATAATTTGTTGATGGAATCATAATATAATGGCCTAGGTGGTAGATGGGAAAAAGTAGAAAATGAGTCCTTCTAGAAGAGATTGAACTCAGCTCTGACTTAAGGAAAAGTGGGGTTTATAGCCATGGAACAGGGTGGAAATCAGGGGATAGAAAATTAATAACAGGAAGTACTAGGTATATGGGGTTTCTGACTAATTGGATTGATAGGATTATTGTTGAAACACTATTAGGGTGATCAGTGAGAGACCTTGTGTAGTAGAGAACAGGAGAGAAGATGCCCAACATTCTCCCCTAGTCTCTAGCACAAACAGGCACAGACAACCCACAAACACATGTGCGTACATCATTCATATGAAAGTGAGAAGGTTGTGAAATTAATTTGATAACATTTTTATTTAATCCAGTGTATCCAAAATATTAATATGCAAGAATGTAATCAATTTAAAGATAATGACACATCTTGCTTTTTCTTCTTTGTGTCAGGGTTTTGAAATCCACTGTGCATTTTATATGTGTAGCACACTCTCTTCAGTCTAGCCAACTGTAAAATGCTCAGTAGCATATTTTATTGTTATTAGTGTAGTTCTTTTTTTTTCTTTTTTTAACGCTTTTATTGATGTTTTGTGTATATCAAACAAAAAGCATTTTCTCCACATTTTGAATGATCATATGTTTTCTGTCCTTGAGTCAAATTATATGCTACATTATTTGAAATTCTTAAATTTTTATTTATTTATTTTTATCAAATCTAGACCCGTGCCCCCCCATTCACCCACCCCACCAGAGCTCATGCATTCTGCCAAACATGCTTTTCATCTCTTTCTCAGTCTTTCTCAATACTCTCCACGTGGAAGTTGACTGTTTTGAGCAGAAGTTCATTGTTTCAGTCAGTTCTTCGATGCAGTCCTTTCTGTTGTTGTTGTTGTTATTAGTGTAGTTCTATAAAATTATTATTGTCACTAGAATATTACTACATTTGTTCCAGTAAACTTGAGAGTAATATTATTTCCACACATCTTCATGAGAAATGTTGTATTTTTAAAATTCTTAGTCTCCTTTTTTAGTATATATTTTATTGAATTTTGGTCCATTAAATACAATATATCTTGCTCATATTTAGATGCCCTCCTCTATATGACCCCCATTGCTAGCCCATAGGATTTTATGCATTCCATCATATATATGAAGTTTTATCAAGTCAACTTTGTGTATTCATTCCTTCCTCCATGTGGGTTCATTCACTGGAGGCTGTCCAGCCTGCCAGCATCACTCCCTTAAAGACCAACTCTCTCTTCTTAGTTTGATTGCAGCTCTCCTCTCTTTGAAGGTATGTTTCATGTTAGGACTAGCATTTCCTAATGGCTATTGATGTTGAACATCTCTTCTTGGACTTACTGGTCATTTGTATATCTTTTATGAAAAGTGTCTATTCAAACTAATGACTGAGTTTTTTTAATCTTCATTTTTTTATTGATGCTTTGTGTATTTCATACATCATTTTCCAATTCAGTTCAGGCATATTTTCCTTTCCCTTCCCCCTACCCACCCCACCCCACCCCATCCCAGATCATGCATTCTGCCATAACTGTCCTGCATCTTTCTCTCAGTTTTTTTTTTCATTTTTTATACTTTTTTTGGGGGTATTTTTGAGACAGGGTCTCCCTTTTAGTACCAGATGTCCTGTAGCTTGCTCTATAGACCAGGTTGGCCTTGAACCCACAGAGATCCACCTATCTCTGCCTCCCAATGCTGTGATAATTTATGATTACAAGCATCTTTCATGTAAAACCAATTTGCAAGCAGTTGTGTCCAAACCCACACAGCCCATGGGTCCCAATATCCAGCAGGTGGGGTTTGTATGTTCAATCAACTTGATCAAATGAGTGTCCAGACTATATTGCTGTAGTTTCACCATTCACCCCAATCACAGCCCTTACATTCTACCATGCCCCCTCTTCCGCAGATTGTTCCCTAGGCTTAGAATAGGGGCACAGGTGGATGAGAAGCAAAACAGTCTACTTTCTCTGGAGCTATTGTCTTGGACTCTGGTCAATCCTGGCTGTTTCCTTTCAAGGGCTGACTGTCTAAGAATAACCTTTCAATAGATATATAGGTATTTAAACAGTACTAATTGTTTTGGTAGGTTACTTTGGTATAGACACAGATGTTTGGATGGTATGTTAATCCATGAATTACATTTTTTTCTGTTAAATATGACAGGGTCTTACTGTGGCTTATAACATCTCCTAACCATTAGAGGATGTAAGCTTGTGGCATCAGCCGTGGGTTATTCCTCCAAGGAGAGAACTAATAGCCAATTAGATTTGGGATATACAGGCATATGGCTGCCTCTGCTGCACAGTATTTCCAGGCAAATGAGTTGTAGCTGGTGCTGATGGAGGAGTCTTGTTTGACTCAAGGAGACCCATATTTGCTTTATTGGTTTAGTGGCCTTTGGTAACACTCTCTGGTATTCCAGAGACCATCTGTACACTTGCATGTGTGGTCTCAATACATCTTTCCCATGTTTATATCAGGTCTTCAACAGCAGGGCCTTATTGCCTCTCTTCTTGCAGGTATCCCAGTTTAGAGGCAAGGAGCCTTTACCTTTTATGGGGGCTTGGATCCCCTGGCAAACATCTCCTTGGTAGAATAATCCATTACTGATGTCAGAGCTCCTGTATTGATATATTTTGCTTAAGTGCATAGCGTAAGGAGACTTTAGTATTATATTTGGTTCTGAATAGAAAATAATCCTTTTCACAGTTCCTATGTCTATTAGTCAGTTAAAGAAGGCAGTTTTACTGGTTTTATAAGAGATTACCTCTATAACAGTTGGCTCTAACTTACAGTTGGAGAACGACCTCATCATCATCATATTTCTCCTTGTTCTATTGGGGAGAGGTAAGAAAGTCTCTGGTATTAAAACCCTTGCGGCACCTAGAAGGTAAGTTTCGTTAGTACTCATTATACCTAGTTGTTACAAGTAGGATCCACAGAGGGGTTTGATGTTTGTAGCAATCTGAGGCTTTTCTTCCTTTCAATGTTCAGACAGGCCAACCTTTCTGTTGTCACTTTCTGGTACATCCTACTCAATGCAAAGCTGTATCTTTTCTTTCTCAGCTGTTAAGTTGGTGACATTTTGACCTGTTGGAACATACAAATCTTTTCCAGTAGTTAGTTTTAAGATTTGAATTGCAAGGTTTTTGACAAAAAGGTTTCATATCTATCTGTATCCCCCCCTTTTTTTTAGGTTTTTGTTTTTTGACCCATGAGTCTCCAGAAGGCAGTTGTATTATACATACCTATAGGGTGGAATCAAGGCACAGATTTCATCAAATTCACCCATGCTGTTTTGGGTGACTGTGTGTGATTAACTTGGGAAGCAAACTTAATTTTTAAGTTAAATCATCCTATAGGTGAAAGAGAATGCTACAAGGTGATACTGTACAACAGAAAAATTATAGAGAACATTTGTATGTGCCAATCCCAAAGTTATTATTATACAGATTTTATGTAAAACAAATGTGGACAACAGCAATTTATATCTCCATTTAACTCAGATGCATTACTGTTTTTATCAGAGCCTTTAAACCAATGTTGTTTAATATACACATATTTACTTTTACTAAGACCTAAAACACCATGTAACCTGTAGACAGTGTCTGGGCAAAACTGGATACTTGTTGAACTCACGTCTTTTTAAACGAGTTACTTTTCTTTCGAACAGCAAAATATTCATCAGTTAATGGACATCTAGGCTATTTCCATTTCCTAGTGGCTTTGACTAGAATGTGGGTGGACAGGCAGGTCTCTACTAGAATAGAGTCCTTGGTAGGTGCACTGAACTGCAAGAACCTAAGCCACTAGGATTTATTTATTTATTTATTCATTTATTTTTTTTAATTTTATTTATTTCTGTATGTGTATGAATGTACTGTCTGCATGCAAGTCTGTGCACCCGTGTCGTGCAACGCCGTGGAGTTCAGAAGAGGGTCTCGGATTCCCCTGGAACATGAACTCTTAAAACTATAAAGTTTCCTCTTAGGGCTGATTTCACTGAATTCCACAGATTTTGTTCTGTTGTATTTTTATTTTTACACAGTTCTATATACTTTTTTCATTTCCTTCTCAATATCTTTAGTGACTCATTCATCATTTAATAGTGTGTTGCTTAATTTCCACAAGTTTGCAATACTTCAGTCATTTCTGTTATTGTTGAAATCCAGCTTTATTTGATTGTGGTCAGATGAAAGACAAGATGTAATTTCTATTTTTAAAATATTTTTATGGCTTTCTTTGTGTCCTAAAAATTAATACATTTTGGAAAAAGTTCTATGGACTGCTGAGAAGCTTGTGAATCCTTCAGAATTATGGTGGAATATTTTATAGATATCTGTTAGGTCTATTTTATTTATGGTTTTATTTAGCACCAATTTTTCTCTATGTTCTGTCTGGATGTACTGTCTATTGGTGAGAGTTGGTTAGTTAAATAATCTAGTATTCTGCATTGGTGTGGATTTGTGGCTGTAGATCTATTGATGTGTGTGTGTGTGTGTGTGTGTGTGTGTGTGTGAAATTAGGTTTTGCTGTGTTTGTTTCATATAGGTTCAGAATTATAGTATCCTACTGATTAATTTTTACCTTGATAGGTATAAAATGACCTTCATTATCTATTCTGACAAATTTGAGTTTTAAATCTGTTATGTCAAATATACAATAGCTGTTCCAGTTTGTTTCCCAGTTCCATTTGTTTGGAAAACCTTTCTCCTCTTTTGCCGTGAGATGGTGTCCATCTTTGTGAAGCAGAAAATAGACAGATCCTGTTTTACAATCCAGTCTGATAGTGTGTATCTTTTTATTGAAAAAGCTAGACTATTAACATTCAGAGTTATTATTGATAGATGTGTATTTATTCCTGTGGGTTTCTTAGACCTCTCAATTAATTGTCCTGGTATTGTTTATTTCTCCCTGTGGTCCCCTGGGTATTTTTATCATTTTCACCCTGAAGCATCCCTTCATGTATTTTTGGTAAACCTGTCTTAGTCATCATAAATTCATTCAATCTGTTTGTATTGTGGTAAGTTTCTACTATTCTTTTGCATGTAAAGAATATTTTAATGGGTCTAATAATCTGGGTTTGAACAGAATTTGTTCAGAACTTAGAATACATCTTTCCAAGCTCTTCTGGCGCTAAAATTATCTGATGAATAATCAGTTGCTATTCTTATGCGCTCATATATGACTTGGCCCTTTGGTTTTGCATCTTTCAACAGCCATTCTTTTTTTCTGTGTATCTAATGTTTTTAACAATAACTTGACATGGGGAGGTTGTTTTTGTTTCATGGACCTTTCTTTTTGGTGGTCTGTAGGCCTACTGTACTTGGATGAACTTTTCTCTCTCTAAATTTGGTAAGTTTTCCTCTATGAAGTTATTGAGGATATTTTTATGTCTTTGAACAAGAATTCTTCTTCTACATCCCAAATTTTTAGATATAATACTTCATGTGTCCCAACATCTTTTATATTCCCATTTGTGTATATTTAAAAATTAATAATTTTCTTTTGTTGAATGATCAAATACATAAATTTGTTCTTAAAACCCAGATTTTCTGTCTTCCACTTATTTCACTTTGTTGTTTGCCACTGATATTTTCATTTTACTAATTGAATTTTTCATTTTCAGCTTTATTTGAGCTGTTTTGTTTAGTACTTTTATCTTTCTATTGAATTCTTTTTTGTACGCTGAATTTTCTCTCTTATTTCAATCAGCTATTTGGGATTTCTTGAACTTCAATCAATTTATGAGTATTTTTATCGAGTTTTTACCCATTTTTTAAATAAATTTCAGTCATATTATACCCCCTCTCTTATCCGTACTCCCCATAACACCCCCAATGTACTTCACACACTCCGTCATATATGTTACGGTCCATCCAGTCAAGATTTTGTTCCCAAATGTCCCTTGGTGCAAGTCCATCCCCTGGAGTCAAGCCAGCCTGTCTAGAATCTCTCCTTAAAGAAGTTCAACTCCCCCTCACTTAGCAGCAATCAATTTCCAATAGTTTCTCCAGTAAGTTTGGTGCCTGCTGTCCAGTTTTCCAGTTCTATGCTCAGCTTTTGTCTGATTGATTCAGTATGGGTCTTGTCCATTCTCTCACCGTTGCTACAAATTCATATGCATAAGTTCCTAGAGGTCTGGAAGAAACTGTTTCCTTATGGTCATGCTCCAACCCTGGCTCTTATAGGAGTCCTATCTTGTGACTCACACTTTGCAGTCTCATTCTCTAAAACTTAGCCAGTGTGGTCTTCTCTGTGCACCACTCTACTGTATGAAGAGTCACTGGTGAGAGTTGAGAGATGTATTAGTAATCTCTGTTCCCTCTGTTCCACTATGTTCCAAGAGCCTGAGGGTCCACCGTAAATGTGTCACTTAGGGCTGGGCATCTCTCAGATAGATATTCTCTCTGTGTAACCAGTTTTGGAACTCTGTAATAGTTTCCATCTGTTGCAAGAAGATACTTCTTTGACAAGTGGTGTCTGAAACCCAGATTATTAGACCCATTAAAATATTCTTTACATGCAAAAGAATAGTAGAAACTTACCACAATACAAACAGATTGAATGAATTTATGATGACTAAGACAGGTTTACCAAAAATACATGAAGGGATGCTTCAGGGTGAAAATGATAAAAATACCCAGGGGACCACAGGGAGAAATAAACAATACCAGGACAATTAATTGAGAGGTCTAAGAAACCCACAGGAATAAATACACATCTATCAATAATAACTCTGAATGTTAATAGTCTAGCTTTTTCAATAAAAAGATACACTTGTTTGTAAATGTAAAGAAACTTCATTTGTCTAGAATTATGACAGATATAGGGTTTTCATGAGGATCTAGGACCTTTTCAGCCATATGTATTTGTTTATGTTTACCACCCATGAGTTCACTCCTATTGAGATGGCTTTAAATTATAATTTTATTCACATTTTTCTAAGTTCATCTGGGTGCTTATGCATGCCTTGTTTACATTATTTGTACTCTTTGAACATATTTATAATTATTTTTGATTTTTATTTCTTGAATTTTGTCTAAATATTTTCACTTTCAATGGATTTGTATAGGATTTTTTTTATTTGGAGGGAGATTATAATCTTGGCTTTTAAAATTGCTTTTGTTTTGGCAATAGGATCTGGACATGGAGAGTTGTTATATTTTGTAATTTTTAAAGAGCTTTTCAATGTTTATGTTCTGATGTGTGATGGCAAGTCACATGCAGGATAGGGCATCCTGAGAGAAGCTTCCTAAGATACTGGAGAGTGGTGCTGTGGTGCTAAGTCTCTGCTTAGCTGGCTATGTTCAGTAGGGCAAAAGGGAAAGTACTGGAGGTAGCAGGGGTGAATAATTTTAATTTTATGCTTTCCTTCGCAGTCCCCTAAGTTCAAAGCTATTCAAAATGTAGAAGACTCTTGGTAGGTTGACCAGGCTCCAATGGATGAGCCCACACTGAAGGGCATTTAGGAATAAAAATTTGACTCTATATGCCTTAACACACACACACACACACACACACATACACACACACACTCACACACATTCAATAAAAATTTTAAAAAAACAAATGTTAAATTTCCCCACTGCAGAATATTTTCTTTACTATTTCATACAATTTTAAAATAGACTTACCTTTGATGTCAGTAAATTTATAGCTGGAACTTTACTTTGTGTTATTAAAAATGAACAACAATATACAATTGTCAATTTTGGCAACTTTCTTATTTTAAAAAATGAACATTTAATGACTAAGAACAGAATGGTAAATAAATATCATCTATCTGATAGAAAATTTATCACATCATTACAAATTGTAAAATGAAGATCTTTATTTAATTTAATTTTTATTTTTCTCAGTCTTTTTTTAAGTTTTTCTATGCAGAAGTTTATTGCTAAGGGTAGAAGTTTGCTGCTTTGGTCAATTTTTGAAAAAGTCTTTTTTGATGTTATTGTTCTCTTTAATTTTATATTGCTCCAAAGTATGCATGTATACACTCCATATATATACCCAAATTATGACGTCTGAAAATAAACTATAGGTTAAGTCCAAAGCATGTTTAGGAATTCACTTTTTTTGGGGGGGGTCTTTTCGAGACAGGGTCTCCCTGTAGCCCCAGCTGTCCTGGAACTCACTCTATGGACCAGGCTGGCTTTGAACTCACAAAGATCCGCCTGCCTCTGCCTCCCAAGTGGGAATTCACGTTTTTAAGAGTAGAGTTGCATGCAAAAAAAAAAAAAGAAATATTACTTTACATTTCTAAATTACATAGCAAGTTGATGTATATTTTAATGTACTCTTTTTTTGTAGCAGCATCAGGTATTATATTTACTAAAAAAGAAAAAATATGCAGTTTGCCTTCCAGATAAATATTTGGTGCCAGGATCCACAAATGAGGGACACCAAATATCTTTTTTTTTTCCCCTGGGACTCTGTTACTTCACTTAGCACATGTTTTCTAATTCCATACATTTACCTGCAAATTTCATGATGTCATCTTTCTTTAACTCCATTCTGTAGGTGTACCACATTTTATTTACCCACTCATTAGTTAAGGGACACATGGATTGGTTCCAGCTCTTTGCTATTGTGAAGAGAGCTGCAATAAACACCGTTGTGCACCTATCTCTGCAATAGAATGAGTCTTGTGGGTATATACCAAAGAGTGTTATGACTGGGTCAGGAGGTAGGTTCATTTTGAGTCCTTTTTTTGACAGTTTAAACAGGCACATAACATATGAGGAATTGAAGACATAATAAAAACCATCCCAACTAAAAAACGCCCAGGCCCAGTTAGTTTCACAGCAGAATTCTAAAAAACATTTAAAGAGGTCTTACAACCTTTACTATTCAAGCTTTTCAGAAGTATACAAACAGAGGGGACTCTCCCAAATTCCTTCTATGAAGCCAACACCATTCTAATACCAAAACCAGGCAAAGACACAACCAAAAAAAGAAAACTATAGACCCATCTCATTAATGAACGCAGATCCAAAAATTCTCAACAAAATACTTGCAAATCGCATACAGACCCACATCAAAAAGATCATCCATCATGACCAGGTTGGATTCATACCAGAGATGCAGGGATGGTTCAACATACGTAAATCAATAAATATCATAAAATGCATAAATGGACTGAAAGACAAAAATCACACAATCATCTCAATTGATCTAGAAAAAGCTTTTGACAACATCCATGTTTAAAGTTCTAGAAGAAATTGGACTGAAGGGAACATTTCTCAATATAAGCAAAGCCATATACAACAAACCCACAGCCAGCATCATCCTAAGTGGAGAAAAATTAGAAGCATCACCCTTAAAGGCAGGAACCCAACAAGGCAAGGCTGCCCCCATCACCATTCCTCTTCAATATAGTACTTGAAACACTGGCTAGGGCAATAAGGCAAGAAAGGGAAATTAAAGGAGTACTAATTGGAAAAGAGGAAGTCAAACTATCCCTTTTTGCAGATGATATGATAGTGTACCTAAGGGATGCTAAAAGCTCCACCAGAAAACTCCTAGAAATGATTAAGAGTTTCACTAAACTGGCAAGATACGAAATTAAGCCAGAAAAATCAGTAGCCTTTCTTTACACCAACAATAAGTAACTGGAGAAGGAATGTAAGGAGACCTTCCCAATCATAATAGCCTCAAAAAATAATATCTGGGAGAAAACCTAACCAAAGACACCAAAGATCTCTACAAAAAATTTTAAAACCCTGAAGAATGAGATTGAAGATGACATCAAATGATGGAAAGACCTCCCATGCTCATGGATTGGAAAAATTAATATAGTAAAAAAAGTCCATTCTACCCAAATTAATATACAGATTCAGTGGAATCCCATTTAAAATCCCCATGACTTTCTTTACAGACTTTGAAACAAATTCTTAAATTCATATGGAAAAACAAAAGTTCCTAAATGGCTAAAGCAACCCTGAGTGAAAAATGCAATACAGAGGGGATCTCCTTACCAGACTTCAAGCTATATTACAGGGCTATAGTCATAAAGACAGCCTGGTACTGGCACAAAAACAGACCTGTTGACTAATAGTCAACTAATGACAAAATTGATTATCCATACTTGAGCTCATATAATTTCAGCCACCTCATATTTGATAAAGGGACCAAAAAAGCTCATTGGAGGAAAGATAGCATCTTCAGCTGGCAAAACTGGCTTCTCATTTATAGAACAAAATTAAACCTATACCTCTCACCCAGCACAAAAATCAACTCCAAGCAGATCAAAGACCTCAGTATTTTGAGTCTTTTGGAGAGATAGCCTAGCGGTTAAGAGCGCCGACCGCTCTTACAGAGGACCCGGGTTCGATCCCCAGCACCCACATGGCGGCCGAAAACCGTCTGAAACTCCAATTCCAGGAGAACTCCAGTTCCAGGGGAATCTGAGACCCTCTTCTGACCTCCGCGGCATTGCACGACACGGGTGCACAAACTTGCATGTAGACAGTACATTCATACACATACAAAAATAAATAAAAATTAATAAAAAAAAATTAAAAAAAAAAAAAAAAGAGTTCTCCACACTGCTTTCCATAGGGGTTGCATGAGTTTGCATTCCCAGCATTTGTGTTTGTTTGTTTGTTTGTTTCATTTGCTTTGATCAGAGCTAGTCTTACTGGGGTAAGATGAAATCTTAAAAAGGTTTAATTTCCATTCACTTAATTATTAGCAATATTGAACACTTTAACATGTTTCGCAGCCATCTTAACTCCTTCATTTGTGAAGTCTCTGTTCAGCTCTTTACTCCATCTTTTGAGTGGGTCATTAGTTTTCTTCCTCCATAGATTTATGATTCTGTTTTTGTACCAGTACCAGGCTGTTTTATGACTATAGCCCTGTAATATTGTTTGAAGTCTGGTATAGTAATCCCTCATGTATTGCTCTTTTTGCTCAGGGTTGCTTTGGCTCTCCAGGGTCTTTTGCTTTTCCTTATGAATTTAAGAATGATTTTTTTTTTTTTTTGCTAAATCTGTGAAGAAACTTATGGGGATTTTAATTGCGATTGCATTGAATCTGTATATTACTTTGGGTAGGATGGTCATTTTTACTATATTAATTCTTTCAATCCTTGAGCATGGGAGTTCTTTCCATCTTCTGGTGTCTTCTTCAATCTCCTTCTTCAAGGGTTTAAAATTTTTTTATACAGATCTTTAGTGTCTTTGGTCAGGTTTGTTCCAAGATATTTTATTTTTTGAGGCTATCATGAATGGGAAGGTCTTCTTGTATTCCTTCTTTAATTGGTTGCTGTTGGTATAAAGAAAAGCTACAGATTTTTCTATGTTAATTTTGTATCTCTCCACTATATTGAAACTGTTAATCATTTCTAGAAGTTTTCTGGTGGAGTTTTTAGTGTCCCTTTAGTAAATTATCATGTCTTCTACCAAAAGGGATAGTTTGACCTCCTCTTTACCAATTAGTACTCTTTTAATTTCCCTTTCTTGCCTTATTGCTCTAGCAAGGGTTTCAAACGCTGTATTGATAAGAGTGGCAATAGGGGGCAGCTTTGCTGGATTCATGACTTTAAGGGGATTGCTTCTAATTTTTCCCCATTTAGAATGATGTTGGCTGTGGGTTTCTTGTATATGGCTTTGATTATGTTGAGGAATATTCCCTCCAGTCCAATTCCCTCTAGGACTTTAAACGTGAAGGTATATTTGATTTTGATGAAGGCCTGAGATGACCATGTAGTTTTTGTCTTTCAGTCTGTTTATTGATTTACATATGTTGAACCATCCCTGTATATCTGGTACAACTTGGTCAGGATAGATGACCTGTTTTTAATGTGTGCCTGTATGCAGTTTGCAAGTATTTTGCTGAGAATTTTTGCATCTATGTTCATTAATGAAATGTGTCTATAGCTTTCTTTTTGGAGTTGTATATCTGCCTAGTTTTGGTGTTAGAGTGCTTTTACACTTTTTTTGGTATTTTTGAGACAGGGTCTCCCTTTTAGTACCAGGTGTCCCGGAGCTTAAAGAGTGCTGCTGGCTTCATAGAAAGGATTTGGGAGATTTCCCTCTGTTTCCATCTTTTTGAATAAGTTCATCAGTAATGGTTGTAAGTCCTCTTTAAGTGTTTTATATAATTCTGTCATAAATCCATTTGGGCCTGGGCTTTTTTCAGTTGGGAGGTTTTGAATTCGTTTTGGAAGTGTTCTCGTATGATTGGATATTTTCATTATCTGTTACAACAGATAATATTTCCCTTTTCATCTCTAATTTTATTTACTTGAAATTACTTTTTCTATCTTTTGGTTAACTGGGCTAGAGGTCTATCTATCTTGTTTTTCTTTTCATAGAACCAGCTCTTAGATTCATTTATTTTTGTATTATTTTCTTTGTTTCTATTTCATTGATCTCTGCTCTGATTTTTACTATTTCACCTTGTCTGTTGGGTTTAGGATTCATTTGTTGTTGTCTCTTGTGTGCATAGCTTTAGTGTCAACTTGACACACCTGGGTTGAGGGAGCCTCAATTGGGGAATTGGCTCCATTGGGCTGGCCTGTGACCACATCTGTGGAGTTTTGTCTTGATTGCTGAGCAATGTGGGAGTGCCCAGCCCACGGTGGGTGGTGCCACCCTGGGCAGGTTGTTGTGTACTCTATAAGAGGGCAGACTGGGCATGGGCCAGGGGAGCAAGCCAGTAAACAGCATTCTCCATGGCCTGTGCTTCAGCTCCTACCTCCAGGTTCCTGCCCTGAGCTCCTGCCTTCGGCTCCCTGAGTGATGAACTGTGATCCAGGAGATGTAAGCTAAATAAACCCTTTCCTCCCTGAGTTGGTGTCAGTCAGAGTGTTTTGTCACAGCAATGGAAGAGAAACTAGAGCAAATATTTTTAGTTGTAGTGTTAGATTGTTTATTTGTGCTCTTTCTGTTTTTTTATGCAGGCTGTTAGGGCTATAAATTTAACCCTTAAGACTACTTTTTTAAGTATCCCATAGGTTTTCATGTATTGCATTGTCCTTTTCATTTAGTTCCAGGAATATTTTGATTTCTTTATTTCTCCCTTGACTCATTTATTCAGGAGTGTGTTGTTTAGTCTCCCTTACTACTTGTAGATAGTAGGGCTTCTCCTGCTGTTGATACTATGCTTTATTGCACTGTGGTCTGATAGAATGTATGGAATTATTTCATTTTTTAAAATTTAAAAAATTTTTTTTAATTTTTTAGTTTTTTTCTGGATTCTATTTTCTTTTTTTTATTGATGTTTTGTGTATTTCATACATCATTTTCCAATTCAGTTCAGGCATATATCCCCATCCCTTCAACCCACCCCACTCCTACCCATCCTAGATCATGCATTCTGCTGTAATTTTTCTGCATCTTTCTCTGTTTTATTGTTTTGTTTTCATTTTTTTTAAAAAATAGGTGATTATCTGTGAGTACTAGCTTCCTTAATGTAAAACCAATTTGCGAGCAGTTGTGCCCAAACCCATACAGCTCATGGGTCCCACCATCCAGCAAGGGGGGGGGCTTGTATGTTCAATCAAGTTGATCAAATGAGTGTCCAGTCTATATTGTTGTAGTTTCACCATTCACCCCAATCGTAGCCCTTACATTCTACCATGCCCCCTCTTCCGAAGATTGCTCCCTAGGCTTAGAAAAGGGGATGGGAAGCAAAACAGTCTACTTTCTTAGAAACAGGTGGATGAGAAGCAAAACAGTCTACTTTCTCTGGAGCTGTTGTCTTGGTCTCTAGTCAATTCTGGCTGTTTTCTTTCATGGGCTGCCAGCTTGTCCAGGCATATCCTTTCGATCCTACTAATGAAGCACATGCAATTAGATATATAGGTACTTAAACAGAATAATATATAGCCTTTCAATCCTACAAATGAAGCGCAATTAGATATATAGGTATTTATTTTTAAATTTTTTTAAATTTTATTTATTTCTGTATGTGTATGAATGTACTGTCTGCATGCAAGTTTGTGCACCCGTGTTGTGCAATGCTGCAGAGGTCAGAAGAGGGTGTAGGATTCCCCTGGAACTGGAGTTCTCCTGGAATTGGAGTTTCAGATGGTTCTAGGCCACCATGTGGGTGCTGGGGATCGAACCCGAGTCCTCTGTAAGAGCGGTCGGTGCTCTTAACCACTAGGCCATCTCTCCAGCCCACAGATATATATAGGTATTTAAGCAGTACTAATTGTTATGGTAGGTTACTTTGGTATAGACACAGATGTTTGGATGGTATGTTAATCCATGAATTACATTTTCTTCTGTTAAGTATGACAGGGTCTCCGTGTGGCTTATAACGTCTCCTAACCATTAGAGGATGTAAGCTTGTGGCATCAGCCATGGGTTATTCCTCCAAGGAGAGAGCTAATAGTCAATTAGATTTGTGATATACAGATAGATGGCTGCCACTGCTGTACAGTATTTCCAGGCAGATGAGGTGTAGCTGGTGCTGACGGAGGAGTATTGCTTGACTCAAGGAGACCTATATTTGCTTTATTGGTTTAGTGGCCTTTGGTAACACTCTGGCATTCCAGAGACCATCTGTATACTTGCAAGTGTGGTCTCCATACATCTTTCCCATGTTTATATCAGGTCTTCAACAGCAGGGCCTTATCGCCTCTCTTCCTGCAGATATCCCAGTTTGGAGGCAAGGAGCCTTTACCTTTTGTGGGGGCTTGGATCCCCTGGCCAACATCTCCTTGGTAGAATAATCCATTGTTGATGTCAGAGCTCCTGTATTAATATATTTTGCTTAAGTGAATAGCTTAAGGAGACTTTAGCATTATATTTGCTTCTGAATAGAGAATAATCCTTTTCACAGTTTCTATGTCCATTAGTCAATTAATGAATCATAATGAAGCTTACCTTCTAGGTACCACAAAGGTTTTAATACAAGAGGCTTTTTTAACTCCCCCCCATAGAATAAGGAATTATTTCATTTTTTAAAATATTTGTTGAGGCTTGTTCTGTGTCCCAGAATGTGATTGATTTTGGAGAATGTTCCATGTGGTGCTGAATAGAAAGTATAATCTTTCGTGTTTGGGTGGACTACTCAGTAAATGTCTGGCCCATTTGGTGTATTGTATTTTTCAGCTCAGATGTCTCTCTGTTTATTCTTTGTCCAGTTGACCAGTCCAATGGGATCAGTGGAGTATTGGTGTCTCCCACCATTAGTGTGCAGGAATTAATCTGTGCCTTGAAGTCCTGCAGGATTGTGTTTATGCAATTCGGTGCATCAGAATTTGGTGCATATATATTTATGATTATGTGATCTTCATGGTTGATCGATCCTTAGATAAGGATGTAGTGGACCTCGTCATCTCTGCTGATTAATTTTACTTTGAAATCTGTTTTGTCTGAATTAGAATAGCAATTCCTGCCTGCTTTTTGGTACCATGTGCTTGGAATATTTTTTTTTTCCATCCTTTCACCTTAAGATGGTACCTGTCCTTGAAGGTGAGATGGGTTTCTTGTAGACAAGGAAAGTTGGATTCAACTTTTTTTTGTCTTTTGAGACAGGTTCTCCCTGTAGCTGTCCTGGAACTCACTCTGTAGACCAGGCTGGCCTTGAACTCATAAAGATCTGCCTGCCTCTGCTTCCCAAGGGCTAGGATTAAAGCTGTGCACCACCACACCATGGGGGATTTAACTTCTTAAACCATTTTCCCAGTCCGTGTCTCTTGACTGGGGACTTCAGACAATTAATATTTAAGGTTATTATTGAGAGATGTATGTTGCTTCACAACAGTGTAGTTTCTGTTTGCGTTTTTGGTCTTGGTTTATATTTCCACAGTTATACCTTCATTAATTACTTTCTCTTGCCACTTGAGAGCAGTCACTCCTTTCTTCTGTTCTTTGAATTGGTGGTGTATTTTCTGAAAGATTGATTCCCTGGGCATGTATTCTTTCATCTTGTTTATGTCATAAAAGATTTTTCTTTCTCCTTCAACTATAATCGACATTTTTGCTGGGTAAGGTAACTTGGGTTGGCATCTATAGACATTTAGAACTGGGAATACTTTGGTCCAAGCTCTTCTGGCTTTCATTGTTTGCATTGAAAAATCAGTTATAATTCTCATGGGTTTTCTTTTATATGCAACTGGTTGTTTTTCTCTTGTGCCTTTCAGTTTTCTGTCTTTGTTTTGAGCATATAGCATGCTTACTATAATTTGGTGTGAGGAATTTCTTTTCTGGTTTTGTCTATTTGGTGTTCTCTGTGCTTCTTGTATTGTGTGGGTATGTCTTTTTTCACAATTTGGGGAAATTTTCTTCTATAATTCTGTTGAAGATCTGGTCAATCCCATTAGCCTGGGATTCTTCTCCTTCCTCTAGCCCTATGATGTGGAGGTTTGATCTTTTCATGCTGTCCCACATTTCCTGATTATTCCACTCATGTGTGTGTGTGTGTGTGTGTGTGTGTGTGCGTGTGTTTTAATTTTCTTAGTCTTTGCTTGAGTATTCCAGTTCTTCCATGTTGTTTTCCAGTCTTGACATTCTATTTTATGCTCCATACATTCTGTTACTGTGGCTTTTCCCCATCATTTCCTTTTGACTGGATGAGTGTGTGATTTCTCTTTTCATTTCAGCCTGAAATTTCCTTAGCATTTCCAGTTCCTTCCAGAGTTTGTCATTCTCTTTCTAGTTTTCTGATCACTTGTCTGTATGTTTGGTTTCCTTTTTCATTTCAGCCTGATATTTCTTCAGTATTTCCACTTCGATCTAGTCATTCTCTCCTTCTAGTTCTTTGCTTTATTTGTCTGTATGTTTTTTTACATTTATTGTTCTCTCCTTCTAGTTCTTTGATCCATTTGTCTTTATGATCTTTATAGTCCTTGATTTCTTTGAGTATGTCTATGATAGTTCTTTTAATATCTGTGCCCTGGGTTACCTTCAGGGAGTTCTCATTGTAGGAGTCTTCTATAGGACCGGGAGAATTTAGTGGGTATTTATTATTTGTTTTTTTCCATGTTGTTGTTTTTGCATTGTGCTTTTGGCATGTGGTTTTGTTTTGTTGTTCGTATTCTGTTGTGAAACTCCAGTGTTCCTTTGTTGATTTGAAGGCTGACTATATTTGTTTTCTTCAGGTGCATTTGCTGTCTTCTTGTTAGTTATGAAAAGCTGTCTGGTCTAGGCTTCAGGTTTTTACTTTTGGTTTTGTACTGGAGGGACCAGCTAGTTCTTGCTCTTCTACTCTGAACCTTCTACAGAGGTCCAAGACAGGTAACAATCAGATCAGCTTGAACCTTGCAGTTCATCATGTGAGTCTGCCACTTTCCCTGGACTGGCTCTCCAGGTGTGCAGGGTCCACTACTCGGTTCAGCTTGCTTCTGTGGGTCTGTATAGGCTGGGCCACTCTGCCAGGTGGTATTGGAGTTCCACCTGTTTCAGCTTGCATCCATTATCTTCTTATTAGTTATGAAAGGTTGGATGGTCTATGCTTCGGGTTTTCACTTTTGATTTTTTTTGGAAGGACCAGTTAGTTGTCACTCTTCTAATCTGGGGGCCAAGTCATTATTGTTGGAGTCAGGCCTTTGGGAGCTTAGACTGCTGATCCTGAGCTGGAGTTCTCGGGGGGGGGGGGATCAGGCAAAGGGTGGTCTGCCTGCTTCTCCTGGTGTGGGTGGGACCTTCTGGGGTTGAGGACTAGCTGCTGGTGTTCCAACTGCTCCATATGTCCTGTGGGTGGCCTTCTGGAGGTGGGGACCAGTGATTCGCCTGCTTCCTGTGGCCTGATCAGGCCTTCCAGGGTGGGGGCCACCACTGGTGGTCCCTCTATTCTGTGTGACATTCATGGTGGCCTTTGGTGGTGGGGGCCAGCTTCTGGTGATCCACCTGCTCCATATGGCATGCATGGGCCCTTCTGGAAGTTGGGGCCAGCTGCTGGTGGTCCTTGAGGCCTACCTGGCATGGGGACTGGCTGCTGGTATATTTGGGGCCTTCTGGAGGACAATGATAAACTTATAGGAAGTATTTGCTATTACAATCTATGTAACCTATATATAAAATGTCATCATAAACTGTATTAAGGCAAAGAAGCAAATTAAACATGCATAGAAAAAACTTAAAAATCTAGAACAAAATATTTTATTATAATATTGCAGTATAAGAAAGATTCATAATTTATAAGTCTTATTATTTCTTCTTTGCTTTTCCCTTTACTTCCTTTATTTTAATGACTACCCTGCATCAATTAAATGAGTTTCACAAACTGCCACATTTGCCTCAAGGAAATAATAAACTAAGCATGAAACAACTGAAGCTTAGTGGCTATTTTAATCAGAGAAAATGATCTATTCTCTCAATTTGTCTCCTGGCTCATTCCAAAATTATAATTACATACTACCCTAAAGTCACTGATCAAATACATAAAATTAGGAAATCATTACAAACTTTCTAAGGTACTGCTTCAAAGTGATGGTGTTGAATAAATTGTTATACAGAAAATAAAAAGAAATCCTCCACAATGTGAAATGTGTATATCTAAATGTCAGCTTTTCAGTTGGAGAATTTTTTAAAAAGTCAGCATTTATCAGCATAGCATTACTAGGTTGCATCACATTTGTCAGGGTGGAGGTAGGGCAATGGGAAATACCAAATTATATGGAATATGGCCACACACATCAACCGGAGCAAACTGAAAGATTTGTTATGGTTTAGTTGGCCTATGCCTATATAAAATTAAAAGGAATTTGAATTTGAATTCCCCTTGGGGGGACCTACCACTCTAGCGTGCCTTTTTATATGCTATCAGCCTGATATATCCTATCAGTGACAGTATTCTCTGTACTTTTCTATGTGTGAATTGTGGATTCATTATGTTGGGTTGTGTGGAATCTTCTAGCTACAGGCCTGGTGCATGGTGCATTTTTTTATGGTCTCACACATATTGTTTTTAAAAATTTATTTGGATAGGCAGCAATTTAGGAACCAGACATTTCCAGACTAAGATCGTTTGAGGCTTTATGGAAAGAATATGAGGGGAAAAGTTTTATACATTGTATAGTGAAGAAAGCAAGAAATATATTTGATTGTGTCTGGAGAGATGGATAAGCAGATAAGGGAACTAACTGCTCTTTCAAAGGTCGAGGGTTCAGTTCCCAGCACCCATATGGCAGCTAACAGCTGTCACTTAACTCCCGTTCCAGGGGATCTGATGTTCTATTTCGGCCACTGTGGGCATTGGATGCAAAAGTGCTCTTATGTGCAGGCAAAACAGTTTTACACTCATTAGTTAAGTTCAAGCTTTTCCCTAGGCTGTGATCATTTGTGTTGCAGCGAGCCTTGTCACCACCTGAAAGCTGCTGAGTTGATGCTGGGTGCCTGAGTTTAACCCAGGGAGGCCAATGCACCTGTAGCTGTGGCTGGACACAGGCTCCGGTTTTGAGAGAAGACTCTCTAACCAAGTCAGACATCCTTTTGTAAATTCTACAGCTGAAAATGCCTCAAGGCTATGTGGGGTCATCTCTGGCCTGGGGATTAGGAAATGTGTCTTCAGAAAGACTGTAAACCAGACAGTATATGACCCGTGAATGTCTCCAGGTTAGAGAGCACAGTTTCTGCCAGCCGCATGAGGGCTCCTGGTTCCTGGGACTCCTCAGACAGCTGTGCCACAGTCTCACTTTATTTTAAATTTTAACTAAAAGAAATGTTTGCAGTCATTCAATCTTGAGGTTGCATGCTGGCACCATGTAGACGATGTGTTTTATTTTTCATGTATATTATTTATGAATTGCTTGGCCTCATGAAAAATACGGATGACCAGTGTTCCTGTTAAAGATTAGAACAGAACACGTTGTCACTAAGGATCCAGTGGTGGGTGGAAGGTAGGGAGCAGCCGTCTCCTTTGTACAGGCCTCTTACTTCTTGTCGCAATACTTGTAACCCTCTCAGAACTTTAATAGGCAGTTAGCTTTAAACATTTCACTGTTCCAACAACATTCTTTCATAGATTGAAAGCAGCCATCTCTTTTCTGGGTATAGTTTTGGGAGAATACAAAACAAATGAGATTATCTGAACACAGAAACAAAGCAACATAATTGTGGAGCTGGAGCAGGAACACCAACACATTACTCTTCCTGCCACGTGATGGTGTGAGTTATCTTTGTCACAAATTAACCACATCAGAGGAGGTATGGTGGTGGTGGTGTGTGTGGGGGGCATTCAATTACTAGAGGAGTAAGTACATTTCCAAATGTTATAGCACTTTGTTTTGTGTTGTACATGATATATAATGATGCCAAGATATAGGAGTCGGTGAGGATGTGAATGCATCCTGTGTGAAGCTGTCTTATCCCAATAACGTTTTCCCACACATCCTTTCAGTTTGGTTGCAGTGAATCAGTGAAAGTCGTTAGCTGGATGGGCAAAGTTACCCATTGTTTTCACAGGAAATCTCTTCTTCCTTCAGTTTACCTAAAAGTCTGGGGAGCGGTGAGAGGTGTTTGCACTGTATATACACTCACATGTCAGTGTATATATTTACACAGCACACACATGCCAGCAAAGCAATGTGTGCTTGCTGCAGCATCTGGCTTTCTGTGATATCCTGACCTCTGCTCTCATGCAGCTGTGTTGGCTCAGAGCTGAGAGCAAGAATTGCAAGCCTTGCTGAATAACACATGTTGTAAAGCAGCTCAGTGATTCTCTATCGTTTTTCTCAGGGGAAGTCATGAAAGGTTACCACCTAGGACATTGTTTTAGTAGTCTTGAGTCCATGAATAATTTTTCATTCCCACAAGAATTTTGTCTGTAGTGGATGATTCCTTTAACCAAGATCTTGTGGGAAATCTTGTGGGAAATCTTGTGGGAACTATGCTCTATAATCTTCCTCCCCCCAACCCAAGCTCACCTACAAAAGCAAGGGAGAACTTCTTTCAGAACTCATTTTTAGAAAACAGGGTTGGCATTTTTAGCCCCCCAAACTTTGTAGCTTCTTTGTTTCAAAGCAGCAGGTGAAAGAATTCTGCAGAAAACCATCATCAGCACCTTGCCCTTCCTCTCAGTAATGTCTTTCTTTATAGACCTAGGTGTGACTCAAGTGGTTTGGGGAGGACTATTTAAAATGAGCTGCTGATTTTCCTTGCTAGAGCTCCAGCACATAGGTCGCAATTAGCAATAAAAACATTTTATTTCCATGTGAACGAGAATGGAATACTTGATGTTCCAAATGGCTCAATGGTAATGCAATGCTACTGAATTTAAATATATGTTGAAGACAATATAAGAAGGCATCAAGGAGTGCTTGGCGATTTAACAGAGTAGTTGGGTTCTATTTACAATACTGGACACCCTTGATGTGTTGGGATCCAGTAGCTCATAGACCTGTCAGATAGCAAGGGAGGGGAAGGAAGTTCATTACTTTGTGTGCACAGCTTCATGGATTCTTCCTATGGGATCCTCTGCCTTTTCTCCATATTTCTTCTTTTCTGTCTTTATGACATATTTGGAATTTTATTCATTTTTCTTCATCTCAGAAACTGTACAGTTTATTAAAAATTCCACTGGGTTTTCCCTGAAAAGCTTAAACAGACTTCAACAACTTCCAATGAACCTGCTTGCTTCCACCTACCAGGTATAAAGTGTGAGAATTAATAAGAAATCTTACTTAGCTTGGGATTCATGAAACGGTAGTCTAAGTTATCTTGTTTTTATGTTACCCACTTAAAATCTGGTTTTGAATCTTAAATAAAACATAGCCCATGGTCCCTTCTCCTGGATCTCTGCTCCATGTATGCAAAACTGCCTTAATTTTTGTATATTTTTATATTTTTTTACACTTCGTACAAAATACAATATTAATCATCAAAATACAAAATTAATCATCTCCCCCCTCACCATGTGCCTCCCGCATTCTCCCACAGGATTTCATGCATTCTGTCATTTATGTTAAGACCTATTGAGTCTAGTTTGTGAACCCAGAAGTCCCTCAGTACAAGTAGTTCATCTACTGGGGTCTTATCAGCCTATTTAGAGTCTCTCCCTTAACCAAACAGCCTTATTATCTGTCCATTCCATTATATTCTTTCTTAAATACTTATGTTTTTACCTCATGTAGTCTGAAAGTAAATTTACTAAGGTCTAAGGTTTTTTTTTTTTTTTGCTTTATTCAGTGTTGTATATGGTTCTTTGTGCATTCAGTGAGGGCAGGTTGAAAGGATAAATTAATTGAATATGATGGAGTTTGTAAGTATTACTCCAGAACCAAGAGTAGACTTCGTGGAAAATATATGCAGGGAGACCCTCAGCCCAGGGATGGAGCATAAGGAACAGTAAAGTGTAATTAAATGATTGATATGGAGACTGAGAGGAGTCAAAACTGGGGAAATGAGATCAAGTTAACTTAGACATTCAAAACTTGCAAAGTGGTAGTCATCATGTTAATGATGAGCTAAGTTTTACTGCTTTCACACTCTGGTTAGTTTCTTCAGGTTGCCATGAGAATTTAAAACAAACAGTGGTTTAAAACAACAAAAAAAATCTCAAAGTCAGGGCATGGGTGGTCAGGATCATGTGTGGCATCAGGATGTTATCTGCCCATCACGAGAAGTGGGAATTCCATTCCTGAGAATTATTCCTACAAGACGATGGTGAATACAATAAAGAGGGGAGGGGATCTAAATTTGTATGAAAGACACAGAAGCTCAATAAAAATATTTTAATGAAACATTGTAACGTGTGGTTTAGTTTATCTTCAATCGCTGTGACAAAACACTAATCAATACCAATTTGGGGAGGAAAGGGTTTATTCATAGTACATCTGAGTCATAATTCATCACTTAGGGAGCCTAAGGTAGGAACAGGGGGCAGAAACCTAGAAGCAGTAGCTGAAGCCCAGGCCATGGAAGAATGCTGATTACTGGCTTGCTCCCCTGGCCCATGCTCAGTCTGCTTTAGTATACAATACAGAACAAGCTGCCCAGTGGAGACACCTCCCACAGTGGGCTGGGCCCTCTCACATCACTCAACTATCAAGAAAGTACCACAAAGACATTGCTACAGGCCAGTCCAATGAAGGCAATTCCCAAACTGAGGATACTTCAACCCAGGTGTGTCAAGTTGACACTAAAGCTATCCAGTACACTATGTTTGAAATCCTCAAAGCATCAACATAAATATTACAGTAAAATTTTATTCTCACATCAATTTGGAAGCCAAAAATTTGAAACCAAGGCTTAGACAAGGCCACACTCCTGGAGCGCCTGGCTGTTCTTAGCATCTTGTGGCACCATGTGCTCACTAACTTGTCAACATAATTTCACTTTTCATGTTGTATCTGCCTGGCCTTCTCTCCATGTGTATGTTCTCTCTCCTTCTGGTCCTGGGCCCCTTATCATCTAGTATGGTGTGGTGGTTTGAATGAGCGTCCCCCATAGGCTTTAAGTATCCAGACATTTTGTCTCCAATTGGTGGCACTGTTTTTGGAGGTCTTAGAAGGTGTGGCTGTGCTAGAGGAAGTATGTCACTGGAGGCAGGCTTAGTGAGTTTAACAAGCCTCATGGTCTCCAGTCACCCTCTCTCTGCTTCCTGTGCTCATTGTGAGATGTGACCCTTGGCTTGCTGCTCCAGCCGCCATGCCTTCCGCCATAATGGACTCTAATTCCCTGGAACCCTCAATCATAAATTCAAATAAATTCTTCCTTTTATAAGTTCCTTTGGTCATGGTGTTTTATCACAACAACAAAAAAGTGACTAATACATATGGTCTCAACTGCATAGTTGAGACCATATGACTGGAAGTTGAGTAAAACTCAATCCCAGACTTACAAATATTTATTTTCCAAATAAAGTCATGTGGTGAGAATCGAGATGGAAATTAATCTGGTGTGGGCAAAGGTCCACGAGTTAGGCCACTATAGCACCCCACCATCCCTCATTATTACAGATTGAAGAGATAGCTGGTTGTTTAAGAAGACTTGACACTCTTGCAGAGGATCAAAGTCATTTCCCAGGACCAAGGTCATTTCCCAACACCCACATGAGGTGGCTAATAACCAACTGCATCTCCAGCTCTAGGGAACCTGACACTCTTTTCTAGATTCTACAGATACCTTCACTTATGTGCACAACCAGTCCATATATATATATATATATATATATATATATATATATAATATTTTAATATATATTAAAAATTGTATATTATATACTTAACAAATTAAAATCAAACATAAAAACCATTATTGTCAGTATTTTATAGGCACAGAAACTAAGGTTTAAAAAGATATGTTAATGTAATGGCATAAGACCCTATAATTAGTGAGTGGCTTTAAACTTAAATATGATTCTTCAATAGCTGATCTCTTAGGATCTTTTGTGTAGACTGACTCCAATCTTTACCACAAAATGTCCAAAATAAGTCTGATGGTTAGGAAAGTAGTTATTTTAATAACCTTATATTTTAAACCATGGAACTGAGCCATAGTACAAATATAACTGACACTTGTAATTGCTTACAACATGTTTATGAGTCATTGAACAGACTCCCATATGACTGGAAGTTGAGTAAAGCTCAATCCCAGACTTTCTAAGCATAAGATTGGTGTTCAAGGATGCACTAGCCAAGGATCTGGAGGAAAGTACAGGAGTTACACAGGCATAGTTCCCTGCAGGGGCATGGAGTAACAATCACAAGAATAACCTTCACCTTGGACAGTGTGAAACTGAAAGCAGTTTCCATTTGAGCTGAGGCCACCTGCAGATCTGCTGTTAGCCAGATGTGCTCTGGGGAATCACAGATCATCCCAAAAAAACCATGGTTGCCTTTCTGCTCAGAATGACATAGTCATTGCATACATTCATTTTTAGTAAGAAGGCAGTAAAGTTATACCTTGTAATATTTTTTCTGATCTTTTAAATAATAGGCACTGCAACTTACAAGCAAGGCTTTAATAAATTTTTTTTGGTTAGAAAATCAACAACTTTCCAGCTTGGGAATATATTTACTTCTGGGATCTAAGTTTTCTCTCTGGTTGCATTCTCGTTCACGAAACTTTGATCTAGAATTTATTATCAGTGTAAAGCCAATTGGTTAGCCAGAAAGTTGAAAAGTGTGTGAGTTTATTCACTTTTCCCCTTTCTAGGAATTCTCAACCTTCTCTCTGTGCGTCTGTGTCTCTGTCTGTTTCTCTGTCTCTCTGTCTCTGTCTCTGTCTCTGTCTCTGTCTCTCTCTCTCTCTCCTCTCTTCTCCTTACAGTCTGCCTTAGTTATTTTGATATTTTTCAGATCCTTATGGCCTTATAAGGCAATCAGTTAGGGTTTTATTTATCTGTTTTTTGTTTAATGTCTTAAGAAATTGTTTCCGTCAACTCCTCAGCTTCCAGTGTGCATAGATGCCAGGACTCTCCAGCAAGTTTACTCTGCTGAGAAAATTAACAGAGGCTTTCAGAAACAAAATCTCCCAATTTCCACCCCCTCCCTCCCGCACTCCTCTGGATTCATTGATATACTAGCATCCCTCCTTCCTTCTTTCTCTGACATCTCTGGTCTACTTCCTCAGTCATTCCTTTTATGTGATTTCTTCAGTTCTACCTGGAAACATTTCAAAATACCTCTGACATTGAAATTTCCCTTCCTTCTTCCTTCTTAATAGCATCATTCTTGAAATAGCAGAAGGACTGTGTCCTGGCTTCCTCACCTCCCACCTACTCCTTAGATTAATGGTGATTTCTGCTTTTCTGCTTCCTGCAGTATAAACAACATTTTTAAAAAAATCTTCTTTTGAAGTTACTGAGAGATAATAACACTTAGAGTTTTCTGTAGTATAATGTGTTTGTCAGCCAGCCACTTTCTTAATTTCCTCCCTTGGCTTACAAAACACTTCCTTTTAGTTCTTTGAACTCTGTGTACTTTCTCGATCCTCCCCCACCCGGCTGCTTTCCTCTCCCCATGGCTCTTCTCCTCTGCCCCCTTTTCTTCTTTCTTTTTCTGCTAGGCTTCTCCTAAGTATTCCCAAGACTCTGATTATCACCTATAGACTTATACTCCTTAAGCACATTTCAATCTTAATTTTCTTCCTTTATGTTTGTTTGCTAGATACTGTTACCTGGTCAATTAATAGATACTTCTAATTCACTATGCACAATTTCATATTACCTCTAATTTCCCCAGCCTGCTTCTCCTTTAGGGATTCCTAATACACAGAGGGCATTGACTTCTTGTACCAACAGGTTATTAGATAATGGAGACATCTGCTTGAAAATCATCCTAGGAGTTCTGTACTGCCAAGTCCAGAAGAATATAACTGTCCCTTTCTCTAAAACCACTGGGCTGCTGTAGTATCCCAACAGCCTCTAGATTGGACATCAAGCTTCTTACATTTTCCAAATCCTCCTGGAAAGACAAATAAATCACATAAAAGTCCTTAAAAACTTTTATAGTTCTTCGAATAAAACCCAAGGTACTATGCATATTAAACAAATGTTCTACTATTGACCGATATCCTGAGCCCTTTAAAAATAATCTTTATTTTAAGACAAAGTTTCAATAAGTTGGCAAGACAAGCATTGACCTTGCCATCTTTCCTGATCCAGATTCCCAAGTAGCTGTAACTGCAGGTTTTGTGTCACCATGCCTGGAAATACAACATATTTAAGACATTCTTAGGAGGGTAATATGGAAGGAAAGTGAAAATGGGGAGGTAACTATCACACAGGATTTTTTGTTATTTTACATAGATTAAATAGGGTTCAGCAAAATGCAGTGATGATGCTTCTCCTAAGAGACATAGACTACCAAAAACTCCAGTGCTAGGTAGGCATGGTAAACCTACCTTACATTGTTAGTGGGAGTAGTCCAAGAGACTCTCTAACAATATCGGCTACTACCATTACTATTGGTTGTCTCCTAGAACTTTAAGGTAACATCAAATTGCTGAAGACACCACAAACTACAGACACAGAAGTTAAAGGAATCAAGCTAAAGCAGACCTGGAAGCTCCTCTCTGAGGACTAGCTCTCCTGGTATCAGAAGGTTCTATGCAATTGTCAAAGGAGGAAAACAACCAGTAGTCCTACCCAGGTGTAAAGCCCATGGAAGACAACATGACTGACCCAGGAAGATATTCCCAGTGGTCCAACAGATGCACTTTTATCTTATGGTTAATGAACAGCTGTTTAATTGGACATAAGTCCTTCTAAATACAAAGTACTTCATGTCTAGTACTGT
Organism: Rhizomys pruinosus; assembly: GCA_009823505.1. Classification (NCBI taxonomy): domain Eukaryota; kingdom Metazoa; phylum Chordata; class Mammalia; order Rodentia; family Spalacidae; genus Rhizomys; species Rhizomys pruinosus. The sequence goes on along the minus strand of VZQC01005422.1, from coordinate 744,529 downwards.
AAGCTTCACCAAATACTCAGGTTGGGAGATGTCATAGACTCTAGTGGGTAACCTACTACTGACATTTTTCCTAAACCAAAATAATTTCTAACAGTATTCTAAACACTTAACTTTATATCCACAGATAACTGTAGCTTTCACTACTTGTTGAAGATTTTTTTTAAATAATTTTATTTAGTTCTGTATGTGTATGAATGTACTGCCTGCATGCAAGTCTGTGCACCCGTGTCGTGCAACGCTGCGGAGGTCAGAAGAGGGTCTCAGATTCCCCTGGAGCTGGAGTTCTCCTGGAATTGGAGTTTCAGACGGCTCTCAGTCGCCATGTGGGTGCTGGGGATCGAATCCGGGTCCTCTGTAAGAGCAGTCGGTGCTCTTAACTGCTAGGCCATCTTTTTAAACACATGAAGGCTATTAGAAAAATCCAAAGTTGATCATAACACAGAGAATAAGTGACTGTGGGATGCCAAGCCATAATGGGCGCAACTACAATGCAGCTCATACAACTGAACCTCAGGAAACATCATGGAAAAGGAGGCAGAAGTTTGTAAGAGGCAAAGGACCAGGATGCCTGCTACTTGATCATGTCTTCTAGACATGACAGGGGAGCTAAACCCATGAAATTTCTATAGTGGTATTCCTTAAATGCACGATGACACCACCAATTGACATGCCAGCCTGAATGGGTGTGGGTCATCCCATTTATTCCTACAGTGAGCCATGTAGAAAACACACACAGGAAAGTCCAGCACATGGACACATTGTAAGGTATCCAAATACAAAGAGATATTTATTCAAAAGCTGGGCATTGTGGTACATGCCTTTAATCCCAGAACTTGGGAGGCAGAGGCAGGTGGATCTCTGTGAGTTCAAGACCAGCCTGGTCTACAGAGTGAGTTCCAGGCCAGCTGGGGCTATAGGGAGACCCTGTCTGAAAAAAAAAAAAGGTTGTTTTATAGCCAGTGTGATTCATCCATCTCCCTGAAGCAAATTCTAGACATTTGTATCACAAAATCCCACCCCATGAGTGTGGCCAGGGAGGTCCCATTGGTTAGAATGCGAGCCAATTAATAGTTAACTGAATTTTCCCACATATCACCCTTTAAATTTTATTTTTTTCTGAGAGGCAGGTGAGCCCATGGGAGAGGCTAACAGCATAAAGGAACCTGAGCTTTGAGTAACCAGCTACTCAAGCCTGTCTTGAGTGCCAGGTAGGAAGTGGAGCAGGTCAGACCAGAAGTTTTCATTTTTTACACTAAGGCCATTTAATATAAAAAAAAAAACCCAATCCTGAAGTGAACCAATTTTCAAGCATAAGCAATGAATATAAGTAACATTCACTGAAAACCAATTATCAAGTATCTATGCCCAAATTTTGAACAACCCAAGGTCCCCATAGTCCAATTGAAGAAGCTCATATGCACAAGCATGTTGATCAAATAAGAGTCCAGTCTATATTTTTTGAAATCTCAGGAATTACCCCATCTCCTCAGCCCTTACATTCAAATGGCACCCCCTCTTCAGCATCTGACCTCTGGGCCTCACGAGATAAGAGGCAGAAGTGAGTGAGAAGCAAAACAGTCTATTTTCTTTGAGGTGTCACTCTGAGCTCAGGTCTGTCCAGGCTGTTTCCTTCCATAGGTTGCTGGTTCATTTAGGAACCCTTTGTTTAATCCTACTAACAAGCATAAACGGTGAGATAGTAAAGTCATTTAAATGGCATTGATTATCATAACAAGTTACTCTGTGGGCACAGATAAAATATTTAGATGACATATTAGTCCAGGTACTATGGATTTCTTATGCTGTTTTTAATTATTAGAGGTTTAATACCAGCCATATGTTATTCCTCCAAAGGAGTGGGCTAATAACCCATTAGATTTGGGGTGGCTTTTGGCTGCCACTAGCTGCACAGGATCTTTCAGTCAGGTGTTAGGGCAGTAATGAGTCTTGTTCAACTCAATGAGACCAGTATTTTTTCTTACCAGTGGCCTTTGGTAATGCTCTTTTGCATTTCAGAGACCTACTGCACACTTGCAAGTGTATTCTCTATGTCCTTTTTATGTTCACACCAGGTCTTCAGCAGCAGGGTCTTAATGCCCACTTGCATGTACCCCAACTTGTAGGTAAATAGCCTTTGTTTTAGGGGGCCACTAGCTCTCAGCCCACACTCCTTGGCAGAATGAACCATTGTTGGTATTAAAGGTTTTCTCTATTAACATATTTTGCTTAACTATAAAGCTTTTAAAGATTTTTACAATAATATCTAGCTCTGAATAAAATTTTCTTTTACAAATCTTATGTCCATTAGTTAATTAAAGTGTGGCTATATATGCCCCATGAAAAATTGTTATCATAGCAGTTGGATGTTTACCATTATAATTTATCTTCTTTTTCTATAAAAAAGGAAAGATAAAAAATGTTTTTTTTATCAAAACTTAGCAGCACCTGGAAAGTATTATTTTAAATAGAATTTAGAGGTGTTTGGTGCCTGTGGCTCAGGCAGTCTGAAGTTTTCTTCTTAATGCTTAGAAGGACCAGCTTCTCTGCTGCTATTTCTTGGCCCATCCTGTATAATCCAAAACCATAACATTTTCAGGCACTTAAGTTGGTCATGTTTTTACCTGTGGGAACATGCAAATCTTTTTCCGTAGTTAGTTTGAAGATTTCAAAATTGAAAATTTATCAAAAGGTTTGGAATAAAGAGTTTTCTATTTGTATTCCAGAGGGAGTACTCCACCACCTCCCTCTTTCTGTTTTTTTAATTTTTATATTTTGACCTATAGTTGTTTAAAACCCAGTTGTATTACACATGTCTATAGACAAGATGTAAAGGTCCAGTAAGTCTATTTAAATGATCTCTATATTGGCCTGTATATATTGTAGGCAAAAGAAATGTCAGAGGTAATACTGTACAATAAAGAAACATACAGAAACCATTCATGTATATTTAATCCCAAAGTTGTCTCTGGAAATCTAGTATGTTGGGTGCCAAATGAAGGTTTTCACTCTGCCTGCATGATCAAAGGGAACAGAAGAGGGGAGGGGAAGAAAAAGCCACCAGCAGGTTCTCCTGTGTGCTGATGCTAGAATGCAAAGCATCAGTGTGCCTGTGGAAGAATTGCACAGCTGAGACCAGACAGACTATTTGTCCCTGACACAGACCCTTAGCCTTGGGCATCAGCTGCTGCCCTTCTGTGGCTGAATAAATCCCACCTACTAGAGATAGATTTCACTGACTGGTGGCTTCCTGCAAGCCTTGGTTCAGTCAAAAACCAACCAGCTAATCAAAACACACTTCCCAGGATGGTGATCTTCAGTCTCACCCCTATTCAGCCCCAAACCTACTAGCATCCATTGCAAGCCCTAAGCCTAAAGGGCCTAACTTATGTGTGCACAGAAATCAACGACTTCAGCAACCCTCAGGTGAAAGAGGACCTGAAGATTTTTGTTAAAATTAACCCATATCCCCAAAGACCCAAAACTTTATTAACACCTTAATACTATGAAAACTTGTTTGTATCTTTGTCTCAGGTGTTGAAGGGGTGTAACCAGTAGGTGGCAGTATATACTCATTAAGATGTCCAATAAAACTTTTTCTATTATTTCTAACAATCAACCCATAACCCTTGGTGAAATTGAATTATGTGTTTATTGCTTAATTATAAACCTGTGTCTGAGAAGAAAGGGCCAAATTCCAATTCAGAGGCAGTTTTTTACTGGTTTTATAGTTGTTTTATACATTAAAAGTATATTTAGAACATAAGTACACACACCAATAAAAATGTGTGAACACATACATACACACATAATAAAGAGAAGATTGTTAAGTTGATATGTATCATTTAATGTTCAATGAGAAACACACAAAATTGTTTTTAAAATTTGTTGTAAGGTTTTTTTTACATAAAAATAAATGTCCTAGTAACACATAAACAGCTGAGATCCACATGTCCTCTTTTAAGCCCATTCCTGACCAATTTGCTCTAGTTAACTATCCCTATCGTCTATTCCTATTCATTTTCCTATCCTGTCCCTACTGGATAACCATGCCTAAGCTGCCCCTATGCTGAGTCTAACTGTCCCTGTCCTATTTACAGAGACAAAGGTTAATAAGGGGACCCAAAATTAGATAGGTCACAGTCATTTGTAGTCTTGGACTAATTTATCTTGTCTTATTATTAAGGACTGTTTGAATAATCATCATCATCAATAACAATAATCATAACTATCATAATAATACCAATCATAATAATTATAATCATAACTGTTATTAATAATTATAAAAAATTATTGGTCAAAATAATTATCAATAATTACAATCATTATCAATAGTAATCAATAACAATAATAACCAATAACAACAATCAACAAGTATCATTAGACTGAATTATTATTAATTATTTTCAGCAATTAAAATCAGTAATAATAACTATCAATAACAGTTACCAATAATAATCAACAATAATTTATCACTAAACTGAATTTAGTACATACTAAAATTTATATAAACCCAATTAAAAATTGTTAATGCCAAAAACTATAAAAAAAATACAGGCTTTATAAATTGAATCTACTTATCTTTATTTACAGTTGACTCCTAATTAGATTTAAACCTGTAGGATTATAAGGAATTAAAAATACAAACATGCATTCACTTACACATGCACACAGTTTTAAGGTGGGCATAAAGAAACATAAAACAGTTTTTTAATTCATTTAAATTAGATCAAAATATTAATTTATCTTGTTAAAGAGGCTTTTACTAATAGTTATTAAAAATCAATTTATCATAGCAAGTGTCTTTTGTTAGAACTCCAGATCCTGCAAACTCCCATAGAAATCTATCTGTTTTTCTCTTCAAAATGCTGAAATTAAAATACTGTGTTATTTTAAGTCAAATTCTAAAAGACAGCTAATTAAATTTAGGCATAATTTAGATAAATTACTATTAAGTAGCCATGTGCTCAGTTCTGCAGTTGGTATGCACACTGCAGGTGGGCAGGTGGTGCCAGAGCACAAGCCAGGAGTAATCAGGAATCCTGTAGGAAAAGACAGTAAGGTGAAAAACACTGAAAAGACCAACATGAAAATTAAATCAACCAATTAATTTTAATTGTGCACGTTGTCCTAGTTTGTCTTCCATTGCTGTGACAAAACACTCTGACCGACACCAACTTGGGGAGGAAAGGGTTTATTCAGCTTACATCTCCTGGGTCACAGTTCATCACTCAGGGAGCCCAAGGCAGGAACCTGGAGGCAGGAGCTGAAGCACAAGCCATGGAGGAGTGCTGTTCACTGGCTTGCTCCCCTGGTTCATGCCCAGCCCACCTTCTTATACAGTACACAACAACCTGCCCAGGGTGCCACTACTCATTGTGGGCTGGGCCCTCCCACACTGCTCGACCATCAAGACAATACTCCACAGACGTGGCCACAAGCCAATCCAATGGAGCCAATTCCCCAATTGAGGC
>VZQC01005422.1:641225-738141 GCA_009823505.1 Rhizomys pruinosus | reverse complement strand
TCCTTCAGCAAAACTGCTCCAAGCTCAACAGCAACGATCTTTAGGCATTCAATGATCTTCCCAGCCCAAAGTTCCAAACGCCTCCACAATCCTTCCCCAAAACACCAAGGTCAGGTCTGTCACAGCAATACCCCACTCCTGGTACCAATTTCTGTCCTAGTTTGTCTTCCATTGCTATGACAAAGCACTCTGACCAACACCAACTTGGGGAGGAAAGGGTTTATTCAGCTTACATCTCCTGGGTCACAGTTCATCACTTAGGGAGCCCAAGGCAGGAACTCAGGGCAGGAACCTGGAGGCAGGAGCTGAAGCACAAGCCATGGAGGAGTGCTGTTCACTGGCTTGCTCCCCTGGTTCATGCCCAGCCCCGCCTTCTTTTTTTTTTTTTTTTAATTTTATTTACTTTTTGTTCGTGTATGAATGTACTGTCTGCATGTGGGTATGTGCACCCGTGTCTTGCAATGCCGCGGAGGTCAGAAGAGGGTCTTGGATTCCCCTGGAACTGGAGCTCTCCTGGAATTGGAGTTACAGACGGTTCTCAGTCACCATGTGGGTGCTGGGGATCGAATCCGGGTCCTCTGCAAGAGCAATCGGTGCTCCTAACTGCTAGGCTATCTCTCCAGCCCCTAGCCCGCCTTCTTATACAGTACACAACAACCTGCCCAGGGTGGCACTATTCACTGTGGGATGGGCCCTCCCACACTGCTCGACCATTGAGACAATACTCCACAGACGTGGCCACAGGCCAATCCAATGGAGCCAATTCCCCAATTGAGGCTCCCTCAACACAGGTGTGTCAAGTTGACACTAAAGCTATCCAGCACACATGCATTTTACTCAAAAGATATCTAGGGTACCTGGGGTTAAGTAAAAATATTACATTTTAAATTAAGCATGCCTGAGATGGATTTGAATTACTTAAATGTATCATGTGTATGCTGCCTTTCAGGAGGTGTTCTTCCCCTGGATCAGGGCTCCTGGATCCCAGGTCTAAACCCTGGTAGGGAGGGTGAGGATTTGGAAGTGAGGGCAGATAGAATGATAGAATGGGAAAGAGAGAGAGAGAGAGGGAGAGAGAGAGAGAGAGAGAGAGAGAGAGAGAGAGAGAGAGAGAGATTGAGAGAGAGAGAGAGAGAAGAAACAGATCCAGAGATGGGACTGGAAGCAATTCCACAGAGGAAAAAACTCAATTTATTACTGTAACCCAGGGTTTTTATACAGAACCTTGTAGGGGGTTGGGACATACAAAACCGGGGGTTGGGACAGGCAGGATTTCAGGCCATATACTCCAGATCACTACAGGAATGTGACAGTGCTTTGACCAAGACATAAAAGACAATTGGCACCAGGCAGGTTTTCACAGGCAAGCAGGATATCAGCAGGAGTCCAGGCTTAGAGGTTGCTCGCTGACTCTCTAAGTGGTTCTGCCAAAAGAATACTTACAATTTATAGAGCTTATTGAACCTCAATTGTGGATCCACAAATAGCTGGCATCTGACCAGAGCCTGAATGGAAGATTAGATGTGTAGGAAAAGTCAGAAGTAATTACCCAAAAACATTCACAAGAAGCCAAGATACAATCTTATCTAAAAACAGGCTGAAATAGAGATTAAAAAAAAAAAAAAAAAAAAAAAAAAAAAAAACTTTTAGAATTAAGTAACTTTCAAGAGAATGTTCCCAAGGAAATACTAGCTGAGTGGTGAATAGTCCTCAATTTACATCACAGAGACCTGTACTCTGGTCTGAGCAGAGCCTTAGGAGAAGACTGGGGGAAATTTACATATGAAAGTTAAGCTGGAACTGAACCTTAAAAACCAGTTGGAAGGCAAGACAGATTTTTGAAATTTAAAACACAAAGTTTTTAATTTTAGGCTTGTAAAGTTCTGAGAAATGTTTCCAAGGCCAAGTGTGATATTAAACTTGATATTAAACTCGGCCTGGAAGTCCCTGGCTTTCATAGCCTGCAGGAGTGACTAACATCGGAGGCACATGCCTGGGGGGATGGGATGATCATTCCATAGGCAAAACAGCCAGGCCAGGTATCTGCTGGTTTCCGCCATGTGTGCAAAGCCACATGTTCCCAGATTTGTCTCCCATCCCTTCCACCAAGCAGGCAAGCTTGCTTCTTGGCACAAGACAGATGTTAGAAGAGAGAAAAAAAGGTTGGTAGCAAAAGGGTATGATTTGGAGATTTGCAAACCAAATTTTTCAGGGTTTCCTCCAGCTGTAATTCTGGGCCTTATTTGTGGGTCATCCCATTTATTCCCATGGTGAGCCATGTAGCAAACATGCACTGATGGTTTTCTGAAGAAAAAAAAAAAAAGAAAACATGTGCTGGAAAATATAGCACATGGATGCATTTGTAAGGTATCCAAATATGGAGAGACCAAATGAGTTACAAGCCTTGTTTGCCACCCTTCTTTAGAATAAACAGGTTAATCTTCTGGAAATGTCAGATGAACACACAAAACTCCATCAAAGAAATTAGGAAGGGCAGATTTGAAACTATGCAAAGTTTTATGTCAGGGGCTCAGGTATGCCTCAAATATATTGTAGAGAAAAATATGACCTTGAGTTTGTGCGCCTTTTGTCTCTACCACCTCAGTACTAGGAAGGCAGCATTGCATTATTATGCCCTGTATCAAGCTGGGCTTTCCTTTTCTCTCTGTAGTAGATTATTTCAAAGTATAGTTTCTACTTGTAAGTCCACTGGTAGCATGCATGACATCTTCTACCACTATGAAAACTGTCCAGTAGAGATGAAGCACTGGAGTCAGTACCAGACTGATTTCTCCTTATTTTGTCTATGGCTCATGTATTTAGTGTCGCATAGGATGGTACTTGTTACAGTGAGTGGGGTTGCAATAAAGCACAGCCACCCTCCATGCCTGATCTCTTGTAGATGACCACTTACTTCAGTTTTCTGACACAGCTAGGAGATACTAGGTACACACCAGTGTCTTGCTATTTGAATTTTCCAGCAAGAAAAATCTTGAAACAAAATGATGCTGTTTTCTGGACACAAGTATTCCATTATAGCAACACAACACAGATGACAATAGATTGGTACTATTTAAAATTTTAGGCATTTCCTGAAGGTCTTAGACATAGAATCATAGATAAGAGAAGTCCTATTAGAATTCCTGGATCATTCATTAATTCACACTTATTCTCATCTAAAAATCACAGTAATCTTGAAAAAACCAAATTGTCATTATAGATATTTTCTATGATGATTTCATATATATCATGCATCTGTTTTATTATTTATTAATTTTAAATATTTTATTTATTATTTTTATTTTATGACTGATTTCCCTGCATGTGTGTAAGCATACCCCTGTTCTACGGTGCCTGTGGAGGTCAGAAGAAGGCATCAAATCACCTGGAACTGGAGTATTGGATGGTCATTAGCCACCATGTGGGCTCTGGGAACTGAACCCAGGTCTCTGCAAAAGCATCCAGTGCTCTTAACTGCTGAGCCATCTATCCAAATCCCATATGTATCTATTTTTAAATAAATCTTAAATGTTATGGTTTTCTTAGAGAATGGGTTTCTTCATAAAATCTGTGACATAATCCAAGCAATTAGCAGTTCAGTTTGGTAAAACTAGTAAGATTACTTAAGGTTTACCTACATATAATGGAGAATTAACAAGAGTGAACATTTCAAGCAGTGGTTTATTGACATTGACTGGACTTTAATTGGAAAATCTTGTTTGGAGTTATAGCTGATTTAGTTTCATAGCTTAAATTAAACTATTGCTATAGCTCAGCGTAAATGTTTTCACAGCAAAATTTCTCCTAGAGACAATTTGGTTTGAGTTTGTAAAACAATTTGGAATCTGAAACGCCACAAGGTTTTTTTCATTTACTCTATTCTTTATCTGAGTTGTTGTGGTTTGGACCACAGGAAAGAAATGAATGGACCCTGATTCCTTTGCATTCAAATCATATATTGGCCTCATGTCAAGAAAATTCTGTGGGGATTTAGCAAGAGGAATAAAGGACTGAATGGGAGCAAAGGAAATAGTAGAAAAAGAGACAGGGTAACAAAAATTAAAGAAAAGATAGAAAGGAAAGAAAACAGTGTTCAAAGCCAGAAGCCAGAAATGAACTCCCTATTTAAAACTGTGGAGTAGGGATTCCACAGACCCTAAAACAATACTGTCCATTGCCCCTGCACTAGGTTTCTGGTACATGAACTGCTGCTTTCCCCCTTATAATAAATAAATAAATAAATAAATAAATAAATAAATAAATATCAAATAAATTGGTATAGAACAGTTACAAAATTTTCCTGTAGTAAAGGTCATGTCGTTAAATTCTTTCTCCCTCTATTCCTTTCTCTTATTGATTACCACACTGTAACTGTATCAGAAACTGGTGAACATGAGACCACAGGTGAAGAAGAAGGAATTACTGTATAATTAACATACTTTTGCTTCTAAAGTAAGTGGATATTGACTTATCCCCCCACCCTTCTTTCAGAATTGAAGCCAATAATATTAGACAATGCAGTCACCACTCCCATCAGGCTTGAACCACTACAGAAAAAGCAAGCATGTTCAGAGAACATGTGTGTACCCTGCAGCACAGCTCCGGAGTGAACAGATTACACAATGGACTAGGCAAAGACTGTCTGCATTGGTTCCAAAAACACAGGAACGTTATAGCCTTCAAGTGGAAGTTTGGGGCACTGATTTGTGCAGTCTCTGAAAAAGGCCTTGAGCCTTCCATATGTATGAGTTGAAATGCTGTGATGGTTAGTTTGGCAACTTGTCTTAACATACCTTCAGCTGGGAAGAGAGCCTCAATGAGGGACTTTATAGATCAGACTGGCCTGTGGGCATGTCTATGGGGGATCCTCTTATTGCCTTCATTGATGTGGAGAGACCCATCCTAACTGAGCAGCACCTTTGGCTAGTCCTCCAGATTGAAGGACATGGAAGTCAGACACTTTTTTCTCACCTGGCATTCACTCCCACTGGCAAATTCTTTTACCCTGTTGTTGTTGCTGCCATTTCCTTTGCTGACATTAGAACAGTTTCTTGAGGCTTCTGAAATGAGTTGAAAACTAGGAGCTCCCTAGGAAAGCTCTGGATATTTAGTACCAGATAGCTACTGCTGAGGCAGCTTGAGTGGTAGACCAAGCACCTACTTGGTTCTTAGCCTCTCTGGTGTGAGACAATCATTGTTGGACTAGTGTGACTATGTCATACATGCTCAGCCAAGCTAATAAATTCCTATTTAATACCTATTCATATCCATTCTCTTCCTCTAAAGAATCCTGACTAATACAAGCACCCAATATGTTTTTTTGAGACCGGGTTTCTCTATAGAGCCAGTTGGACTTTAATTCACTATATAGTCCAGGCTGGCATCAGTTTCACAAAGATGTCCTTTCCTCTGCCCTCCAGGGTGCTGGGATTAAGGTGTGTGCCAACTTACCCTGAAGCAGCATACAATGTATTTAAATACCCATCACTTACAATGTTATTTACCATGGTTAAGGACATGCACAACCCCAACAACAGCCTTCAGCAGGGCTTATTAAGATGTCATTCTATTCAAATTTCAAACTGCTCAACTGCAAATGGAATCAGAGGCACAGATAGGTACAGAAATTAATTCTAATGTCAACTGATATACTAGGTATTATAATTATATAGTAATTAACTGACATGAATTTTCTCACTTGAGTTTTATGATAGCTTTATGAAAAATGCATTTATTCAATTGTAGCAAAGGAGGAGAGTGACACACAGAAAGCTAAATAGTTTATTTTAAGCTGTATAAACTGCAAAATGCTGAACAGATTAAAAGTAAGGACTGTATAAATTCAAATTGACCTCCATTAAGCTTTACATCCATTGGATTTGTAACCATTCTAGTTTCAACTGACCAAATGTTTGACCAGGTGATATCACTGCATTCAGTGGGGTTATCTGTTTCCAGCATTGTTTGGAGTGTCTGAAGGGACAACTCAGAATGCTGAAAACCATGATGGTTTTCAGTGGGATGTGATGTTTTCCACTGACTCAGTGATGGGAAATCATAAGTTATACGGTCAAAATATTTTATTATTTTCTTTGCTTTGACTTCCTGCCAGTTCCAGAGTTTGTACTGGCTTCCAAAAACCATATAATACTTCAGTAATATATCGTTCAGCATTCTAATTCTCAGGGCTCAGATTATTATGTCTTTCCGCGAAAGAATAATAACCTAATAGTTATATTATTGATATTGCTTTTCTCTCATGAGTTTATTTAAGTAGGAATTAATGGGCCTAATGGTTATTGCTATCATGAGCACAGCAGCTGTGGTTACCAACCCAAGAACTGCAGAAGATTGGGCCCTTTAAAAGTTTGTGTGGATGCGCAAGGTGCTCATGAAGTACCAGCCATTCTTAATGAGCTATTGGGAATTAATGGCTGCCAGAGAGTCACTCTTTTTTTTTTTCCTTTCTCTTTTTGACACAGGATCTCTCTGTAGCTCCAGCTGTCCTAGAACTCACTATGTAGACCAGGCTGGCCTTCAACTCACAGAGATCAGCCTACCTCTGCCTCTAGAGTGCTGGGATTAAAGGTATGTGCCACCATGCCCTGAGAGTCACTTTTTGAAAGTGATATATCCATTGATAAGTTTCCCATGTTCTAGTAAGTAACTCCACCCCATGCTCATGCCAACAACCCTAATTAAACTTAGTGACCAGTAAAGAATATCTGAAAATAGGAGGGGCACTGTTTGGGGAGAATTGTTTCAGGTTGTGTGGGATGGGTATAACAGAGGTGTAAGATTAATTATAATATATAATTTATATGCATGGGACTGTCAAAAATAAGAGTCCATACATAAATAAAAGTGCTGCTTTCCAAACATCTCCCACATACAAGAAATAATGGGTCTAGTAATTCACTACGAGGTATGGAGATGAGCCATTTATGACCTCAGAATGCTTACAACAGCCAAGAAGAGAAAAGCAAGGCAAACCCTTAGCTTTGATGCAAATTCTAATGTGACCTTCTATCCTAGACTGTGAAATTTTATAATAGATATACATAGAAAAATAATTTCCAGATGAGGTCTGAGAATGCTGAATGAGGAGCCTTTCAGGTGAGTGGAACTTCACTACATCAACAGGAACAGGCAGATTACTAAGACAAAATGATACACAGGAAGGAATGTGTGGAGGCACTAGAAAGCTGAGTAATGCATAGATGACTCTTTAAGAAATGAAAAGCAGCCAGGAGTTGTGGTGCATGCTTTTAATCCCAGCACTCAGGAGGCAGGGCAGGCAGATCTTTGTGAGTTCAAGGCCAGCCTGGTCTACGTAGTGAACTATAGACCAGCTGGGACTAAAAGGGAGACTTTGTCTCAAAAAAAAAAGAAATTAAAAGCAATATATTTGCAATCTTCCTTCAGAGAAGAATATGGAGATGAATATTCGCCAAATGCACAGATGAAAGGGAAGTTTTCTAGATAGCTTTCATCACTCCCATACTTAAGACTTGAAATGATGTTATTCCTTCATTCATCAGATAAAATACACAAAGCAAGGGAAAGTTATTGGACTCAGGTCACAGTCACAGGTAAGGGACAGAGCCTCAAATTAGTATATCTGCAACTGGTCTCTACATGGTATTATCTACAACAGCAGACTTACTGTGGAGCTACATGGGGATTCTTTTCTTACAAAGGGCTCTCAATGAGACTCTATTTGGCATTGGAATCAGTTTTGATGTTTAGGAAGAAACACTGAAACACAGAAAGAAAGTAATAGCTTGGCATGGGTCAGTGATCAGAGAAGCAATCCAGATATGTTATGTTCCATCTTCCTTTTTGTAGACAGGCAATAGGTTCACCATGGTATGTGGAAGGTTATCTGATAATTTGGGATGTGCTTAAATGGAAATATTTCCCAAACATAGCACAAAAGAAACTAATCAAGGTCCTGAGTCTAAAATATGTCTTATTTCAGCAATAGGGCCCTGCCTTCGAAGTCTAAGAGGTAATCAATGGCTGAGGCAATAGACTGTGTCATTTTGGGAGTCTCTTGGACTACTCTGACTAATGACTAGAAGGGAGGCTTCTCCTGTCTGGCTCTGTTTTTCTTGTTATATAGCCTGCAGCTATACATAGATACTCATGTTCAGATATTTTGTGTATTTTTCAGTAGGCTTTTGAACTAATGCATCTCCCTTTGTTGTTTTTTTCACATTACCTAAGCATTATTTATCTCTTACCACCCTCTGTCTAACCTATCTCTCCCCTCGCCAGTTAAATTGCCCCCACCTTTTCCATTTTCCCCTTGGAATACCTGTCACTTATCTGCCCTCTCTCGAGTTCCTTCTCCCCCTTTATAGCATGGTTACTTATATATCCTTCTCTTCTTACCCCATTTTCCCCATTTCTTCCTTGGTACCCTCTGTCTCCTACAATTTCCCTCTCTTGGACTCTTTCTTTTGCTCTACCTCCATGGATCCTTTCCATTTTCCTGTCTTGTGCAGTAATCTTCTTTAAGTAAATGCCAGTAGATAGGCTGAACAGGCTCCAGTGGATGAACTTACAGTGAAAGATATCTGCGTACACAAACTTGACTGGATAGGACTTAGCTTATCTGACAGAATGCATGCAGTTTGGTGATGGGCAATGGGGGCTTTCAGATATGGGAGAGCTTCTAAATGATTAAAATGCATTGTATAAAATCCACAAATTCAATTAAAATATGTATTAAACAAGAAACATCAAATTTAAGCCAGAGCCCTGAAAACTTCCTGGAAGGAATTAAACTAATCCTTATTTCATCACTACCCCTGAAGTCTAAGCGTGAATTGGGAATACTAAGTTCCTTAATTCCTATTCAGAATATGAAGCAAGCATCCTCTGTTAAAATAGTCTTGCTGGGCGTGGTGGCGCACGCCTTTAATCCTAGCACTTGGGAGGCAGAGGCAGGCGGATCTTTGTGAGTTCAAGGCCAGCCTGGTCTACAGAGTGAGTTCCAGGACAGCTGGGGCTACAGGGAGACCCTGTCTCAAAAAGACAAAAAAAAAAAAAAAAAAAAAAATAGTCTTGCAGGGGGCTGGAGAGATAGCCTAGTGGTTAAGAGTGCCAACCGCTCTTGCAGAGGACCCGGGTTTGATCCCCAGCACCCACATGGTGGCCGAGAACCGTCTGAAACTCCAATTCTAGGAGAACTCCAGTTCCAGGGGAATCCGACACCCTCTCTGACCTCCGCGCCATTGCATGACACGGGTGCACAAACTTGCATGCAGACAATACATTCATACACATACAGAAATAAATAAAAATTAAAAAAAAATAGTCTTGCAAAGCTATTTACTGTCCTGGATATTTCCTGTAACACAGATGCTGTTACTTGTGGCCAGCTTAGATTGGTAAGTAGGGATTGCAATTGTTTGAGAAAAAGTTACCTCCCAGTCTTTACAAAATAGTTTGCAATGTAGAAAGTCTACAGAAAAATTGTATGAGTCAGAAACATTAAAATGTAGTATAAAAATTGGGCGTGACTAAATGTATTTGAGAAGCTGTACTAAAAGTAAAAATCAGACAGACAGCTGCGCACATGCTCGGTGGCTGCCAGGTGGGTGTCTGGAGCACAGCCTTGTTGCAGACACAGGGCATCTTCTGCCCACCGCAAGAACCATAGAGAACTGTGTGAGTGGATAGAGGGACAGACAGTGGTGCACACACTTGGCAGTCGGGTGGGGGTCTGCCACGCACAATTGCTGCCCACCCAGGGAATCTGTCACCCACTGCTAGCACCATAGAGAACTGTGTGGATGGATAGATGGACAGAAAGCAGTGCACACACTCGGTGGCCAGGTGTGTGTCTGGAACGCAGGCTTGCTTCCCACCTGCCCACACAGGGCACCTGCTGCCCAAGGCTAGACACATAGAGAAGAACTGTATGCATAGATAAAGGGACAGATTGTGTCCCATACACTCAGTCAAAGGAGTGTCCCATACACATGAGTCAAAGGAGTAAGCTTACCCCCCCCAAGTGACTGGCCCTGTAGTGGAAAGGATAAGCTGCTGATGCTGTGGTTTGCTATGGTTTGCTGTGGTTGGGACAATCCAGCAGTGTCAGTGATTCTAGGGTGCATAGCCAAAACTGAGGAAGAAACCAGCAGAAAGCAAACTGAGTAACCAACCATGCCTCCACATTAACATTTGAGATTAGCAACAGAAGCCAAGCAAAGAAACAAAGGGGTGGGGGAGGGGGGAACAAATCCACATTCCAAAGACACAATGAAAAAACAATATGGGAAAAGCACATAATATATCCCCACTGAATTCAACCAGTCCTGTAGAAGATCCCAGCAAGGGGATCTCCCTGGAAAGGAACCAAGTCACTGACCTTAGAAGAATAATTGTAGACATATTCAAAGAAAATAAAGAACAAATCAGAGAACTAAAGGGAGAGAATGCAAAACTCATGAAGGAACTAGAATGGAAGAAAGAACTAAAGGGAGAAATTGACAAACTCCAAAAAGAACTAGAGGAAGAGAAATACAAACTCCAAAAAGAACTAGAGGGAGAGAATGACAAACTCCAGAAGGAAGTGGAAACACTGAAAAGATCTCAGGCTGAAAGGAAAAAAAGAAACTGACCAGTGAAGAAAGAGGTATAAGAAGAGAATGAAAGCTCCAAAAGGAAGGGGAAATACTAAAGAAATCAAAGGATGAAATGAAAAAGAAAATTGAACATTCATCAAATCAGCAGGAAAGGATGGGAAAAAGCCTCAGAAGCAGAATGGATGAAGCAGAAAAAAAGAATATAAGGCCTACAGGATAACACAGTGCAGCTAGAAATCTCAAGTAAAGATAATGAAAAATTTTTAAAAAGCACAAGAGTGAAACAACCAGGAAATGTGGGAAACTACGAAATGACCAAACCTCTTCATCATAGGGATAGAGGAAGGAGAAGAATCCCAAGAGAATGTTATTGATCAGATCTTCAACAGAATAATAGAAGAAAATTTCCCCAAACTGAAAAAAGACAAACCCATACAAATACAAGAAGCACATAGAACACCAAATAGACAAGACCAGAAAAGAAATTCCCCATGCCATATCATAGTTAAAACGCCAGATGCTCAAAACAAGGACAAAATACTGAAAGCCACAAGAGAGAAACAACAAGTTACATATAAGGGGAAAACCCATCAGAATCACAGCTGACTTCTCAGTGCAAACTATGAAAGCCAGAAGAACATGGGCCAAAGTTTTGCCAATGCTAAATGACTTTATTTTATTTATTTCTTTTGCTAAATGACTTTAGATGCCAACCCAGATTACTATACCCAGCTAAAATGTCAATCATTGTTGAAGGAGAAAGAAAAATCTTCCATGACATAAACAAAATCAAAGAATACATGTCAAAAAACCCAACACTTCAGAAAATACTGGAAGCAATTCAAAGAACTGATAAAAGGAGCAACTATCCTTAAGAAACTCAAGAGAGAAATTAATAAAAACATAACAGAGTAAATAAATACTGAGACCATGAATGCAAATGAAAAATAAGTTGAAATTAAACAACACATCTCTCAATAATAACCTTAAATATTAATGGTCTAAACTCCCCAAACAAAAGACATAGAGTGGGAGAATGGATTAGGAAACAGAATCCATCTATATGCTACCTACAAGAAAACCATCTCACCCTCAAGAACAGATACCACAGAGTGAAAGGATGGAAAAAATATTCCAAGCAAATGGTATCAAAAAGCAAGCAGGAGTGGCTATTATAATATCAGACAAAATAGACCTCAGGGTAAAATTAATCAGAAAAGACAAAGAGGGCCATTATATCCTTATCAATGGGACAATTAACCAGGAAGATTTCATAGTCTTAAATGTTTATGCACCAAACTCTGGTGCACAGAACTTTATAGGACCTCAAGATGCAGATTAATCCCAGCACTGAGTTCCTTAGATAGGTCAACTGGACAAAAAATAAACAGAGAGGCAACAGAACTGAACAATACAACAAACCAAATAGACCTCACAGATATCTACAGAATATTCCACCCAAACACCAGAGAATATACTTTCTATTCAGCACCCCACAGAACATTCTCCAAAATAGACCACATACTGTGACACAAAAGAAATGTCAACAAATACAAAAGGATTAAAATTATTCCATGCATTCTATCAGACCACAGTGCAATAAAGCTCAATATTAACACCAGGATAAGCCCTACTAAGTATAAGAACACATGGAGGCTGAACAACACAATCTTGAATAATGAGTGGGTTAGGTAAGAAATAAAGAATGAAATAAAAGCACTCCTGGAACTAAATGAAAATGAAAATACAACACAACAAAACCTGTGGGATACATTAAAGTCAGTCCTAAGAGGGAAATTTATAGCCCTAAGTGCCCACCTAAAAAAAACAGAAAGAAAACAAATGATTTAACACTGAAGCTAAAAACAGTTGAGAAACAACAAATGAATTCTAAACCCAACAGACACAGAAAATAACAAAATTAGAGCAGAAATCAAGGAAATAGAAACAAAAGAAACAATAAAAAAAAAAAAAACACCCAAAACAAAAAACTAATGAATCCAAGAGCTGGTTCTTTGAAAAGATAAACAAGGGCTGGAGAGATGGCCTAGTGGTTAAAAGCACCAACTACTCTTGCAGAGGAGCTGGGTTCGATCCCCAGCATCCACATGGTGGCTGAGAACTGTCTGTAACTTTAATTCCAGGAGAAGTCCAGTACCAGGGCAACCCAACACCCTCTTCTGACCTCTGCGGCATTGCACGACACGGGTGCACAGGCCTGCATGCAGACAGTACATTCATATACATAAATAAATAAATAAAAATTAAAAATGAAAAGATAAACAAAATAGACAGACATCTAACCCAGTTAACCAAAAGAAAGAAAGAGCAACTCCAAATCAATAGTGTTTGTGATGAAAGGGGAAACATCACAACAGATAAAGAAAAGATCCAGACAATCATACGGGAATACTTCAAAAACCTATACTGTACTAAATTTGAAAACATAAGAGAAACCGATGAATATCTGAAATCCTGGGATTTGCCAAAGCTTTACCAAGAAGAGATTGACACCTTAAACAGACCTATAATACTTGAAGAAATTGAAGACGTAATAAAAAGCCTCCCAACTAAAAAAAGCCCAGGCCCAGATGGTTTCACAGCAGAATTCTATAAAACATTTAAAGAGGTCTTACAACAATTGTTACTCAAAATCAGAAGGATACAGAGGGAAATATCCCAAATTCCTTCCATGAAGTCAGCATCACTCTAATACCAAAAGCAAGCAAAGACACAAACAAGAAACAAAACTATAGACCCATATCATTAATGAACACAGATGCAAAAATTCTCAAGAAAATACTTGCAAATCACATACAGACCCATATCAAAAAGATCACCCATCATGACCAAGTTGGATTCATACCAGAGATGCAGGGATGGTTCAACATATGTAAATCAATAAACACCATCAAACATACAAACGGAATAAAGACAAAAACCACACAATCATCTCAATCAATGCAGAAAAAGCTTTTGACAAAATCCAGCATCCCTTCATGCTTAAAGTCCTAGAGGGAATTGGATTGGAGGGATCAGTCCTCAATGTAATCAAAGCCATATACAAGAAACCCACAGCCAACATTATCCTAAATGGAGAAAAGTTGGAATCATACACCTAAAAGGCAGGAACAGGGCAAGGCTGTCCACTATCACCACTCCTCTTCAATATAATGCTTGAAATGGTTTCTAGGGCAATAACACAAGAAAAGGAAATTAAATTAATTCTAATCGGAAAAGAGGAAGTAAAACTATCCCTTTTGGCAGATGATATGATAGTTTACCTAAGGCATGCTAAAAACTCCATCAGAAAACTCTTAGAAATGAGTAAAAGTTTCAGTAAAGTGGCAGGATCCAAAATAAACTTCGAAAAATCAGTAGCCTTTTTTTACACCAACAATAATCAACTGGAGAAGGAATATAAGAAGACCTTCCCAATCATAATAGCCTCAAATAAATAAAATACCTAGGAATAAACCTAACCAAAGACATCAAAGACTTCTACAACAAAAAATTTTTAAACCCTGAAGAAGGAGATTGAAAATGACATAAAAGATGGAAAGACCTCTGTGGTGGTTTGATTGAGTTCCCCCATAGGCTGTAAGTATTCAGACATTTGTCTCCAGTTGGTGGCACTGTTTTTGGAGGTCTTAGAAGGTGCGTCTGTGCTAGAGGAAGTACGTTATTAGGGGCAGGCTTAGCGAGTTTAACAAGCCTCGTGGTCTACAGTTGCTCTCTCTCTGCTTCCTGTGCTCTTTGCGAGATGTGACCCTCGGCTTCCTGCTCCAGCTCCAGCCACCATGCCTCCCACCACAAGGGACTCTAATTCCCTGGAACTGTCAATCGTAAGCTCAAATAAACTCTTCCTTTTATAAGTTCCTTGGTCTTAGTGTTTTATCACAGCAACAGAAAAGAGACTAATACAACCTCCCATGTTCATGGATTAGAAAAATTAATATAGTAAAAATGTCCATTCTACCCAAATTAATATACAGATTCAATGCAATCCCAATCAAAATTCCCCTGAGCTTTTTCACAGACTTAGAAAAAAAAAATTCTTAAATTCATATGGAAAAAAGACCCCTAATAGCTAAAGCAACCTTGAGTGAAAAGCGCAATACTGGGGGGATTACTTTACCAAACTTCAAGCTATATTACAGGGCTATAGTCATAAAGACAGCTTGGTACTGGCAAAAAAACACCCATTGACCAATGGAACAAAATTGAAGATAAAAACTTGAGCTCATATAACTTCAGCCACCTCACATTTGACAAAGGGGCAAAAAAAGCTCAATGGAGGAAAGATAGCATCTTCAGCAAATGGTGTTGGCAAAACTGGATCACCATTTGTAGAAGAACAAAATTAAACCCCTACCTCTTGCCCACCCTGTACAAAAATAAACTCCAAGTAGATCAAAGATCTCAACCTGATACCC
The DNA here is from genome assembly GCA_009823505.1 of Rhizomys pruinosus. NCBI lineage: Eukaryota > Metazoa > Chordata > Mammalia > Rodentia > Spalacidae > Rhizomys > Rhizomys pruinosus. The sequence continues at coordinate 723,107 of VZQC01005422.1, read as the reverse complement.
GAAACCCTGAAGGTGATTGAAGAAAAAGTCGGCAGCAACATACAAGACATAGGCATAGGAAAAGACTTTTTGAATTAAACAGCAGCAGCACAGGAAATAAGGACAACATCTGACAAGTGGGACCTCATCAAACTCAAAAGCTTTTGTACAGATAAAGAAACCATCAAGGGGGCTGGAGAGATGGCCTAGCAGTTAAGAGCGCCGACCGCTCTTACAGAGGACCCGGGTTCGATCCCCAGCACCCACATGGCGGCTGAGAACCGTCTGTAACTCCAATTCCAGGAGAACTCCAGTTCCAGGGGAATCTGAGACCCTCTTCTGACCTCCGCGGCATTGCACGACACGGGTGCACAAACTTGCATGCAGACAGTACATTCATACATATACATAAATAAATAAAAATTAATAAAAAAAATTTTAAAAAAAGATTAAAAAAAAAGAAACCATCAAGGAGGTGAAGAGAAAACCCACAGAGTGGGAAGAAACCTTCACCAGTGATACACCTGACAGAGCATTAACATCCAGAATATATAAACTACTTAAAAAACAAAGAAGTAGGAAAACAAATGACCTACTCAAAAGATGGAATAAGGGATGAACAGAGACTTCACCAGTAAGGAATTAAAGATGACTGAGAAACATCTTTAAAAGTGTTCAACATCATTAATAATTAAGGGAATGCAAATTAAAATCACACTAAGGTATCATCTCACTCCAATAAAACTAGTCAAGATCAAGAAAACAAAAGACACCAAATGCTGGAGAGGTTGTGGGGAAAGGGGAACACTCATCCACTGCTGGTGGGAATGTAAACTGGTACAACCACTGTGGAAAGCAATATGGAGAACCCTTAAAAGATTTAAAATGAGCCTACCACCTGACTGAGCCCTACCACTCCTGGGTATATAGTCTCACAAGAAACATCCTACTGCAAACACACATGCACAGCTGTTTATTTCAGCTCTCTTCTCAATAGCAAAGAGCTGGAACCAACCCAAATGCCCCTCAACTGACGACTGGATAACAAAAATGTAGTACATCTACACAATGGAGTTCTATGCAGTGGTAAAGAAAGATGACATTGGGCTGGAGAGATTTCCTATCAGTTAAGAGCTCTTGCAGAAGACCTGGGTTTGGTCCCCAACACCCACATAGTGGCTGAGAACTGTCTTTAACTACAGTTCCAGGGGAATCTGACACCCTCTTTTAACCTCCATGGCATTGCATGACAAGGGTGCACAGACCTACATGCAGATAGTACACTCATACACATACAAAATAAATAAAATAAAAAAAAAGAAAGATGACATCATGAACTTTGCAATTCCATTTGGATGGAACTAGAAGCCATTATGGTATGTGAAGTAACACAGTCCCAGGGGACAAAAAGGTGAATGGTTTCCCTCATTTGTGGATGCTAACACCAAATCTCCAGTTGTCAGGCAAACTGAGCAACTTTATTATTATATTTCATTGTATCTGAAAGCAACTGTGCTATTATAATGTGAATCTCTTAATGGGCTCTAGAATTGAACTATCACTTGTAGTCACACATTGTAATTACCATATATGGGTGGAAGATATGTATTCATATTCTTAAATAAAAGGATGTAAAATTACACTTCTTTTTACTTGCATGCAACTTTATTGTTAAGATGTGAATCCCTAAATATGTTATGGATTTAACCTTTATTTTCTGATTTTGTAATTTTGATTTAGGTGTGGAGTGTATATATGCATATATGTATATATTTTGGAATAATATAAAATTAAAGGGAATAAAAAAAGAAAGAGAAAAACCTATGCAAAGAACTGATCAAAACAGTAAACTTCGGCATCGAAAAGGTTATGACAGATTGACAGAAAGATGCAAGACAGGACTTAACGTGTATAACAGAATCCATGAGCTCTGGTGGAGAGCGGGGAGGTATGAGGGGTGAGCATGGATAGGGGAATGAGTCTAAATTTGACTAAGAAATGTTGTATGAAATATGCTCAATAAAAATCAACTTAAAAATAATAAATAAAATTTAAAAAAAGAAAAAAAATTAGGTGTTCACATTTTCCCTTTAATTTTATATTGCTCTAAAATATGAATACATACCCTCCACACATACAGTTTATTGTCAGAGGTCATAAATTTATATTAATATAAGTTTAATATAATTTTATATTACTGTAAAATACGAATATATACCCTCTGGACATACAGTTTATTTTCAGATGTCATAAATTTGTTATATACATGGTTTGGAGCAATACAAATGGGAGGGAACAACAGTGACAAAAGGACTGGATCAAAGAACTGACTGAAATAGTTAACTTCTGCTCAAACAATAAACCTCTGCAGAGAAAAAAAAAGACTGAGAAAAAGATGCAAGTCATATATGGTAGAATGCATGAATTGGGGTAGGGTAGAGGGCATGGAAAAGGGAGTGTGTCTAAATTGGACTGAAATATTATGTATGAAACACACAAAACACCAACAAAAATATTTCATTAAAAAAATAAAAAAATAAAAAAGTGAAAATCAGGTTCTTAATCTTCAGATTTCTTTAATAGTATTTAAATCTTTATTTCACAACTGGTTTAGGAGACAGTTTCTTTTTTATTGTGCTATTTGTTTATTTTTTTTTATTATTATTAAACTTTTTCTATAGGTCATACATCATTTCTCAATTGAATCTAGAGTCCCTTCCCTTTCCATGCTCCCAACCCCACCCAAGTCGCTGCACTCTGCCATACATGTCCTGCATTTTTTCTGAGTCTTTCTAGAGTTTTTTTTCAGTTCTTTTGTTGTTCTTTCCAACTTGTATTGCTACAATATATATACATAGTTATATATATATATATATATATACATATATATACGTAAATATGTACATACATACATACACATATCACTTGAATTGGAGGATTTATTTTTCCTAAAATATGTCATGTTTTCCTTAAGGAAGTGCTCGAAGGTTCCTCCTTGGCAATCACAAACAACCATCAATCCTGCACTTTTGCTCCACACTGATGGACAAAGTACAGAATGTACTAACCATTATAGTAAGTAATGGTTAGTGCAATAAAATGAAAGTCCTCACAACATGGAAACCATTTTAATAAGTAAGTTTAGTACAAATTGGGAGGTGTCTATGAAGAATACATTAGATAAATAATTTGTTCCAAAATATAAGGAGAAACCCTAAAACTCATCAATAAAGACAATCATTAGATTAATACTAAAATACTATCACTATACTAGGAAAATATTAAGACAGAATTGCTGGGTTTTACTTGAATAGACATGCCCACCTTTGCCAAACGTATGATTATCAGGAGTGTTAAACATGACCAAGTTTATTCTATCATGGAGATTGTTATGTAATCACCTGAAAATATTAAACTCCTCAGTTAAGCTAAAAATACCAATTACATGTGCTATCCCATGTCAAAACACTCGTAAAATTTTTGACAACAATTTGATCTATCATGTGTAAACCTAACTGCATTTTTTTGTTTAAATTTATTGCACACATGGAATCTGTTAGATATAACAGAGTTAGTGACAACCTATATGCGAATAAGTTACACCCTGAAGAGCTTTGGAAATCTTTAAAGTAGCAAGGTCCTTGGTGGCATGCAGTGGCTGCTGTGTTGGCAGTGATATTGGTGGCTTACCATTAATGGAAGCATCCAAATGTGCGGGAGGACAGAGAGGATGGCATCAGAAAGAATGTGGCTAGTGAAACACGGCCAAATACTGTGCACTAGAAACCCAAAATAGACCTCTCCATGGGGAAAGTGGGTTTTTTAGCCTCAGCTGTTATGTTTAGTCTGGTTCTGCAAGATATCAAGGAATAATGTTTTCATCTATTCAGCTGTGGTGGGAAATTGTAGCATTCTTTTTCTAACTAAAGATATAGTTTATTTTAGTTTTTGCTTACTACTATTATCAGCTCAATTAACTGTGGGTCTGGTGGAAGAACCAGAATTTTGGTAGGGCAGAAATTTAAAGTGGAAAAGAGTCATGAATGCTTTTGAATTCAGTAAGTAGGTATACATATTGATTAATGTTTCTGAGTACCTAAAAGACCAAGAACAATGTTAATCATTGCTTGCCCAATATCTATTCGTTGCTTTAAGACATTTGGATTGTCTTTGGACTACAGAGGTAAGCAAAATGGAAAAGGGATGTAATTCTGAATTGGTTGCTGGTATGTCTATAAAACACCATTGTGTTTTATAGACATACTTTGTGAAGCCATTCTTTGTACCCTTTGATCATCCTCAAAATGACTTTATGCCCAATTGAGGAAATGAAGGCTTAACTGTTTTAAGCCATGTTATGTATCTGGTAAGTGCTAGATTTGTGATTTAGCACAAGGATCCCTTCTTTGTATAATGTGGTAGAAAGCAACTGATTGGAAACAGTAGCCTGTCAATGGTGATTTGTTTGTTGATCTACAAACAGTGATTGAGCTCATAACATCCTCCTGAAAAAAAGTGACTGGACTAGTCTAGATGAAATATTCAATAAAACGGATGAATGAACTATGTCCATTGTCACTTAGGACTGTGAATATTTATAGTATGTTTGCCTTGGTACCATTTAAAAAAGTTTCATACACATTACATTCCTTTTTGAATTTAGCCACAGCGTCAAGCTGAAAATAGCCATTATTTATATATTTTTGTTCCATTTTCTAGGTGAGAAAATTGAGAGTCAAATTGCTGTGGTGACTTCCTAATGGCAAAAATACTAGTGAATGGCAATTAGATTTAAAAGACAAAAGTGCTGGATTGTGCCTGCCCAAAGGTAAACCCTTGCAGTTCTAGCCATTCTCTCGGCATTCCCCACTGAGTCAGGTTCTGTATTTCACAGAATTGTTTGATTCCATGAAATACAGAGCTGGAGGAACTGCTCAAGCTTTATTCCCGAAGACTCTTTTCCTATGCCCAGTGCTATCTCTAGCTTAACTATGGTGGAGTGATAGTTACTTTCAACACCGTGAATTTTCACTCACATTGAAAGATGATATTTGTATTAGCTACCAGTCCTTCAACAACCAGAATGATCTGGAAAAGGAGATGCAGAATATACATCCATATAAGATTGATGTTGGTGTCGTATATTCTCACAGACCCAGTTAACACAGTACAGTGAAGCTGGTCCTTTCCAGGTTAAGGAACAAGAACTGGTTTTTAACAATGACATGGCAGACTATGATGATATGAGGAGACGCTGTGGTTCTGCAGATATGTGTTCTAAGTGCTGGACTCTCATGACAATGGCCATGCATATCATAGATCAAGCATTGAAGGAGGACTTTGAGTTTAAACATAAACTCTGGGCATAGTCTGGAAGGACTGTGATGAATCAGAAAATTGTTCTCTCCAGTGTGTTCTGGGATAGTTTCGCATTTGAGTGTTGTAAAGGGTGGTCAAGATGTGTAAAAGGACGTTCATCTAAGTGAAAAAATTCACCCTTTTGCCAGAAGATCTATAAACATAATTAAAAAATACTTTGAAGAATATGCCTTAGTTGATCAAGACATTCTTGAAAATTAAGACAACTGGGATAAGATTTTAGCCCTTATTCCTGAGATAATTCATGATGATCTAAAAATAAAAATTAAAAACCTTCCAAATCTTCACAGTTCTCTTCAGAGATGGGAATATTTGAGAAACTAGTCAACATATCTCAGAACGTCAAAAATGACAAATACGGACCCTGGTTGCAGTAGAAGATCATGCTCCAATATTGCCCATGCCTAGATACCAACATTAGCAAAACAATCAATCATGTACTAAAGAGCCTTTTTGGTGTTCATCCTAAACCAGGCTGTATATCTGTGCCTATTGATTTACTGAAAGTGGACTAATTTTACCCATTCCAACCATAAGCTCCATCTACTGTGAACTGGATGTCATTTTGACTAATATAAAGGAAAAAGAGGAGAATGGAGCTGAAGCTGAAGCCAATGCCAAGCCTAGAACCAGAGATTATAAAATCAGTCTAGCACCATATGTGAAAGTATTTGAACATTTTCTTGAAAACCTGGATAAATCCTGGAAGGTGAACTTCTCAAAAAGAGTGATTTGCAAAATGTTTTGAACAAAGCAACTCCCATCAAAACAATGTGTATGCCTTCTATCCTCAACCATGGAGCAAATACATCAAGAGCCATTTAATATACATGGTATAGCCATCAAAAATCTGTTGCTCCCATATTCCTCTCTCCAGTGTATCTTTTCAGAAGATACTGAGCATATAGATGTTCTTGGATTACTCTTCCAGGATGGAGCATTACAATGATAATCCTATACTTTAGTGGTAATACCAATAAGCTCTAATCTGTGTGAAATATTCTGATCTCATTGTGTCTCATATCAATAATGGTGATTGTAAATGGGCACTTTCCTTATCATCTTGAATTTAAATGATAGTCAATAAATGAGTATACTTCCTCTCACAGTGAAACCTATTCTATACTTACCTGCAGATTCTGATGGCTGGCTGTCAACATTCCATAATTTGTGGCCATATCAATCTAGTATCTACCTTTGTTTTCACAAGGACCTGTGTGTTTATGTTTGTGTGTGTGTGTGTGTGTGTGTGTGTGTGTAATGGGAAGAGAAGAGAGAGAACGAGAGGGAGAGAGAGAGAGAGAGAAGAGCCCTTTGGCTCATGCTTATATTTGTCATTGGAATTTGAAAACAACCTACGTAGAATGATCTCTTCACTTCTATATCTTTAATAACCCACAAAGATTCATTTCCTAATTTATAGGAAATTTATGCATGAAACAAAAACTTGAAAGAACAAATTATTGTTCTATTTAGCTCCTTTATTATATTTGAGATTTTCTAATTCTCTAGTTGATGGCTGAATGTTCTCATCATTTTAAAGTGTGTTTGTGTACATAGTAGTAACTTGCTTCATGACTGTAAAATCATCAATTATATCCTGTAAAGTTTAGAAAAAAACCCCTACAGTTGTTCATCATAAAGATGGCACATCCAAGGTTCATTTCCACCAAAGTGGCAATAAATATTACAGAGTCCCCTGCCCGTTCCTATCCCATTGGTGCATGTGACCTCTGAGGGTGTTGGAAGCTCATGTTATTTCAGTTGTCTTAGTAAGGCCTTGTGTTTATTTAAGAATTGTCTGTTTATGGCTAAGTATAGGTTACTGGATTGAGTGAATATGGTTTTATTTTTATGTTGATACAGTTTAAAAATAGAATAAGTAAGTTAAACATAGTGGTTTGACAAAGGTCTTTTAAACTTAGAATGTTATTTTTCAGCCATCTTTGAATTTTATGGGAGAACAAAATCAATTACTAGCTCATTTATTTCATAAAATATTTGATTGAAAATAAAATTTCAACTATGATCTGAAGTTTTCAAATTATTATTAAGTTCAGTTGAAACAATCAATGAAGAATATTTTGTCTGCAATTAGAAGTTCCTGGCCTATATTGCTGCCTCATTGTTGAACTGTTAGTTCTCTCTAGCAGAAAGTTAATTTTCTTTCTTTGAGGCTCAGTTTCTTATTCTGTAAAATGGAGACTTCATATTAACTGAGCTTAATACCAGAAAACAACCACAAAATATGTCTGGAACACAAAAACAAAATGAAGCAACACAGCCTTATAAATTGTAAGCATCAGAGAAAGACTTAGGGAGGATCTGAGGACAAATTGAAGACACTGAAGTCACCTGTGGTATTCCTTACTATTCCATTGAGAATTTGCAAGGCTCAAGAAGACTAGGGGACACTTAATTTATTACTTGGCTTTACAGGAAGCAAAGCTTGCTAACAGAATGCTGATTTTGTCTGTGTAGTAGTTCAGGTTGATTTTGCCTCCTTCTCAGCAGGAGATGCTTAAGGGAGTCAGCAGGAATAAGTTTAAATCAACCCAAATATATTGCTGATTTGTCCATCAAAGTCACTTGACATCAGCTTTTACACAGATTTCCCTTCTTAACCTTCAGGAAACAATCTTGATGTTTCCATGTTTCAGTTCAGCTGTTCATTTTTAATAGGGACATTTCATGTATAAAGTCCTGAGCCTTTTACTCTGAGAATTAAGGGGGAAATGAAACCATGACTTTCATTCAATGTGTTTATAAGTGTGAGGCTCACACTCATGGTGAAGTATGCTCATTCACTCTCACCTGTGCTTTGGTTTTGTTAGAAGTAATGTTTCATGGATACTTTGGTTATTTGGGGGCCGAGACCTCAGAAAATGAACTGAGCTTTTATGTTGTTGTTTTTGTTTGGTTATTGTTTTACATGTCATTTATTCAAAATGAAAACATGGAAGGAAGAAGCTATATTGCATGAATTCTCAGAGAATCAATAAAATATATTTAAAAATGAAAACACATTTTTCCATAAATACAACATCCAACCAGGAATACCATTATCATCTGATTTGGAGAACTCCATTCAATTTTGGCAACATTGAATACAATAAAGTTTTCCTATTTCTGATATTAGACCCAAATTACAGTGACATGTTGCATTTAGAGGAAGTATCTCAAGATGAGTTTTTCTTTTTTAGTTTCCAAATGTCCCAATAAATATCACCTCTTTACCTCTGACATCTTATTAACAACAAAGTTCTTAATTTCCTTCATTAATTGTGGTCTCTGTGATAAAATATGTTCAACACTGAATTAATTTGAAAATAATTAGATTGTGTTCAAGTCTAGACCTTACTTCATGTGTGATAAGTATCTTTGTTATCACAATTTCAACTATCATTCTATATTTCATTTCAATCATCCACCTCAAGAGGAGGTGGGAACATAAATTAAGCCTTGCTTATTTGGGAGTTTTCGTGTCCCTTTCCTGATTCTATGCTCAATTACTCAATAAGACATGGAGAACATTTGACAATGTTTTGTTTGGGCTTAGGTACAGTAGGATAACTTTCTTTTTATGTCATGCTATAGTAAGAGGCAATGAACTAATTCTGTCCCTTCAAGGCCACTGTAGGATGTAGGTATTCTCTGGAAGGTACACTGATGGACCAAATGTCGGCTCCATCTCTAGGGAAACAGGCTGTACACTCCTGCCTTCTGCTTGGGATGGGATTGTCAGTGTTGTGTTCATTTAATCTTTTATCATCGGCCAGAAAAGGAGGGCACCCAAGACCTCTTACTCTGATCAGCCTCCAGAGCCAAACATTTACACTTCATTTTTCACTACAGACTTTCTAGTTTTAGAAGCTGGAAGTATGAACGGCTACTGCTTTTTTAAGCATTTAAAAATTCATTGAATTTTTGTGATTTTTTACATAATATAATTTGATGATATTTGGATCTTCTCCACTATCTGCACCTCCCCTTGCAGTCTGTACCCAATTTAACTTACTCTATTTTACACACACACACACACACACACACACACACACACACACACACGGTGGCTAACAATTGTCCTAACTCCAGTTCCAGAGGACATGACACCCTCTTCCAACCTCTGTGGCCATTGCATGACATGGGTTCACTTACACACATATAAAATAAAAATTTCCTTCCATGATACTTGAGCTCAGAATTATTTAACTGCTTTGAAGGACCTTGGATGAGGAGATGACATTACTTATCTTTCCCAGATTATAAAGATATTTAACATTTGTTATTAAATTTTCTTCTCTTGTTCAGAATATACCTTAGTGATAAATTAGGTGTTTAGAATATTCCTAAAATTTAACACTAGATTTGTAATGCTTGAAAATGTCCTGACACTGCAATTGAGAAGTAAGGTCAGTGTCATCTCCTTTCCTTCAAATCATGCTGGCCTAAGTCATGTTTTTTTTGGAGTGTTCACTTTTGGGACACCCAAACCACAATGTAAAATATATTCTATCCAAGGATTTTTACACTCTAAGAAGCTTCTTTCCCAACAAGAGAGGTCATTTGTATGTGCTTCAACAGCGCCCACCCCCATCCTCAGCTGACAGTGAACATCTTCTACCAGGAAGAGAGTGAAGGCCTCTCTGGATAAATATTACTCTGCTTCTCCAGCCCCCTACCCTAGTTATGGTGATTATTCAGATGGGGCTGCCATCATTATGGAAGTATCTGAAATGCTGATTTCCAGAATTCTGAATGTTATTACATAGTTATTTTATATCCAATTTTTTTAAAAAAATAATACTTTTATTGATGTTTTGTGTATTTCATATATCATATTTCAATTTAATTTAGACATATTTCCCTTTCCCTTCCCCCCACCCTACCCCAGTTCATGCATTCTGCCATATATGTCCTGCATCTTTCTCTCAGTCTTTTTAAAGTTTTGCTTTGCAGATGTTTATTGTTTGGGGCAGAAATTAACTGTATCAATCTGTTCTTTGACCCAGTTTTAAGCTGTTGTTCCATTCCATTTGTATTGCTTCAAAATATGCCTCTATAAACATTATATATATAATGATATATATCAGAATTATATTCTCTGCTCTGTGCTTGAAACTGGCAGGTGTTGCTTTTTCCTTCCTGAGAAATGGTTTTGGTTACGAATTTTTAGCTCTGTGTTGGGGATATATATATTGTCTTTTTGAGACAGGGTCTCCCTGTAGCTCCAGCTATTCTGGAACTCACTCTGTAGACCAGGCTGGCCTTGAACTCACAGAGATCCACCTGCCTCTGCCTTCCAAGTGCTAGGCTTAAAGGCATATACCACCAGGCCCGGCCTTGTTGGGGCTATATTAACAGAAAGGAAAGTGGCTGAGAATGAGAGGGAGGGGTGGGGCTGTGGTACAGGCTGAGTGGGCAGTGCCAGGGCACAGGGTTGAGCGGGAATCCACGTCTGCACTCATCTGGGTCCTGGTGCAGCCTCACACACCCCGCTGCCTACCAGGCTCCTCCTTGTGCTTTCCAACCGCTCTGACTGCAGCAGAGCTACCGCCAAGCCACAACCGCTTGGTTTTTGATTGGCATGACTGCTTGGTTCCCATGATAAAGAAAGGCAGGGTACCCTACTGGTTAGGGAAAAAGACAATTAAAAGACTTATCTCACTGGAAAAGAGAATTATTTCCACAGAGATGTGCTGAGTTGGCTGTGTAGAGGACAGAGACTGAAAGCAGATTAAAAAGATTAATTTCTCATGAAAAAAGGATTTTTTCATGGAAATAAGCGTAGCCTGGCCACTACCCTGAATCCGGCATGGGGGCGGGGGGTAGGATTTCTCCTCCTTTTTACGGTAAAACCCTGAGATTTTCCTCTCACATGGGAGGAAAAAGACCGAGAGAGACAGCCCGTGGAAATAACCTTATTCCTTCTTCCTTCTGTTGGTGGGGAGTCCAAGCTGCACGTTTTGGGCGCCAGTTGTCAGAGTTTAATTATCATCTGAATAGTCCGCATGGTGTTCTTCCTTTCTTGCATTTCTTAAGACTGTTTCCTTCCTGCAGGCAGACAATCTCTCTGCTTAGCTCTGGCAAGGAGTGGGGAGGGGACTGCAGGAGAGTTACCCAATGGAATAGAAAGACAAGGAAATAATAGATGGACTCAGAGAGCGAGGTCCAGGAGAATAGAGTCTCTCTTTATTGATGCCAGCAGTGAGCTTATATACCAAAAGTTACTGTGCTCTGGGCAAGGAAGTGAGAGGCAGGCAGAAGGGAAGGGTGAGCCACCTTGGTTCTAATCAGGGGGCTGCAGAGCTCTGGTTTGTGCAACAGGTAACTAGAGGTGTGACATTTTGCTCAATGCCTCAAGGGAAGGGGTCATCCGGTTCTGGAACTTTACATAGATAGGGCAAAGCAAGAATCATTGTAATATCCAGAATCTTCCTGCTACAGATAACTTACAGAGGCAATCTGAATGCCCACAGAGATGTCAGATAACCAGAGATCTTCCGGGACAGTTCTTACAAGTTCTTGCTTCAAGCCACACACAAAGTTTCATTCCCACACTTCTGAACCTGCAAAAATTCATGTTGTACCTTTTCATGGTGACACAAAATTATAAGGCCCCTTACAGATCATTGTACACTCATGAATCATGACCAACACTCATTTATTTCTCTTTCAATTTTATGTCTGTTAGCAGTTTGGCATTTATTCAGTAAGTCTGTGTCATCACTAATGTCTGGGTGACGAAGATAGGATTTATTGATTCTCTTCAGCAGAACGCATGTGTGGCCCTATGTTGTAGCAGGTTAATACATAAGAAATGAATAACAGAACTGTGTCCTCGTACCTGTGGAGCTGTTCTTGTGTCAGACAGTGTAGTATAAGAATCAAGCTCTTACTATTGTGTCAAATTCTTAGTCGTGATGTTAATCATGAATTTGACAGAATCAACCTAGAATTATCTGGTAGATGAACCTCTGTGAGGACATTTTGGTTAGATTCATTGATGTAAGAAGACACATCTTAATTTTGTAGGTCCGTTTTCCTGGGCAGGAGATCCTGGGCTGTGTAAAATAGAGGAAGAGCTGAGCACCAGCTTGCACTTATCCCTGCACTTCCTCCTCCTCCTCCTCCTCCTCCTCCTTCTTCTTCTTCTTCCGTTTTGGTCAGTTCTGTGAATGGGTTTTTCTCTTTTTTTTGTTCCCTTTAATTTTATTTTATTCCAAAGTATGCATATATACACTCCACACATAAATCAACATTACAAAATCTGAAAATATACTATAGGTTAATTCCAAAACACATTCAGAGAGTCACATTTTAACAGTAAAATTGTATGCAGGTAAAAAGAAGTATAATTTTACATTCTTTATTTTTAGTATATGAATACATATCTTCCACCCATATATGGTAATTACAACATGTGAATACAAGTGGTAGAACAATTTTAGAGTTCATTAAGAAATTCACATTATAATAGTGCAGTTGCTTTCAGATACAATGAAATATAATAATAAAGATTCTCAGTTTGCCTGCCAACTGGAGATTTGGTGTTAACATTCACAAATGAGGGAAACCATTTGCTTTTTTTTTTTTTCTGTGTTACTTCACTTAGCATAATGGCTTCCAGTTCCATCCAAATGGAACTGCAAAGTTCATGATGTCATCTTTCTTTACTGATGCATAGAACTCCATTGTGTGGATATACCACATTTTTGTTATCCAGCCATCATTTGAGGGACATTTGGGTGGTTCCAGCTCTTTGCTATTGAGAAGAGAGGTGCAATAAACATAGCTGTGCATATATCTTTGCTGTAGGATGAGTATTATGGGTATATTCCCAGAATTGGTATGGCTGGGTCAGGTGGTAGGCTCATTTTGAGTCTTTTAAGGGTTCTCCACACTGCTTTCCACAATGGTTGTATGAGTTTACATTCTCACTGAAGGGACCAGTGGAATTTTCCACTTTGTGAAATAGGTTAGCAAATAGCAACCCCTCCCCAGGTTAGCAAATAGTTTAGCAAAAAGCAACCTCTCCCTAGGTTAGCAAATAACAGAAAACCACAGACAGTTATAATTACAGGAAGAACCACCCTGAGGGCCCTGGCCCCAAGCCACCTGCAGACCCGGGGATGCTGTGTACCCCTGCCTGTCACGCAGGAGACCAGGGTTTGATTCCTGGACTGCTCTAAGTGTATAAAACCTGTATGCCCTGTATGCAGAGATTGCTCGGGGTTCGCCTCTCCCCATTGTACAGGCAAACCCCAGTGCATCAGAGTAATAATCCTATTGCTTTTGCAGCGGGACTTGTTTCCACATCTCACACTTGGGGGTCTCTCAAGGGTAAGGCTCTAAGGCTCGATTTGGGTCTTAGATCACCAGCTGTGGATTAGAGTTGCCCTTTCCATACAACCTCTCCAGCATTTGGTGTCTTTTGTTTTCTTGATCTTGGCTAGTCTTATTGGAGTGAGATGATACCTTAGTTCATTTTTAATGTGCATTTCCTTAATTATTAATGATGTTGAACACTTTTTTTTGGTCTTTTAGAGACAGGGTCCCCTTGTAGCCCCAGCTGTCCTGGAACTCACTCTGTAGACTAGGCTGGCCTTGAACTCACAAAGATCTGCCTGCCTCTGCCTCCCAAGTGCTAGGATTAAAGGCATGTGCCACCATGCCCAGCTTGTTGTACACGTTTTAAGATGTTTCTCAGCCATCTTAACTTCCTATTGGTGAAGTCACTGTTCATCTGTTTACTTTTTGAGTAGGTCATTTGTTTTCTTACTTTTTTGTTTTTTAAGTAGTTTATATATTCTGTCAGATGTATCAGTGGTGAAGGTTTCCTCCCACTCTGTGAGTTTTCTCCTCAGTTCCTTGATTGCTTCTTTATCTGTACAAAAGCTTTTGAGTTTCATGAGGTCCCACTTGTCAGATGTTGTCCTTATTTCCTGTGCAGCTGCTGTTTGATTTAGAAAGTCTTTTCCTACATCGATGTCTTGTGGGCTGCTGCTGACTTTTTCTTCTATCTCTTTCAGGGTTCCAGGTTCAGGTTGAGACCTTTGATCAACTTAGAGTTTATTTTTGTACAGGGCAAGAGGTAGGGGTTTAATTTTGTTCTTTTACAAATTGGTGATTCAGTTTTGCCAAAACCTTTTGCTGAAGATACAATCTTTCTTCCATTGAGCTTTTTTGGCCCCTTTGTGAAATATGAAGTGGCTGAAGTTATATGAACTGAAGTTTGGATCTTCAGTTTTGTTCCATTGGTCAATGGGTCTGTTTTTTTGCCAGTACCAGGCTATCTTTATGACTATAGCCCTATAATAAAGCTTGAAATCTGGTAAGGTAATCTCCCCTGTATTGCACTTTTCACTCAGGGTTGCTTTAGCTATACAGGGTCTTTTGTTTTTCATATGAATTTAAGGACTTTTTTTCCAAGTCCGTGAAAAAGCTCATGGCAATTTTGATGTCATTTTCAATCTCCTTCAGGGTTTTAAAATTTTTGTTGTAGAGGTCTTTGATGTCTTTGGTTAGGTTTATTCCCAGGTACTTTTTTTTTTTTTTTTTGAGGATATTGTGATTTGGAAGTTCTCCTCATATTCCTTCTCCAGTTGCTTATTGTTGGTGTAAAGAAAGGCTACTGATTTTTCNTTATTTTTTTTATTTCGGTATGTATATCAATGTACTGTCTGCATGCAGGTCTGTGCACCCGTGTCGTGCAATGCCGCGGAGGTCAGAAGAGGGTCTCGGATTCCCCTGGAACTGGAGTTCTCCCGGAACTGGAGTTTCAGACGGCTCTCGGCCGCCATGTGGGTGCTGGGGATCGAACCCGGGTCCTCTGCAAGAGCGGTCGGCGCTCTTAACCGCTAGGCCATCTCTCCAGCCCCAATTGTGGAGTTTTTAGTATCCCTTAGGTAAACTATCATATCATCTGCAAAAAGGGATAGTTTTACTTCCTCTTTTCCAATTAGTACTCATTTAATTTCATTTTCTTGCCTTATTGCCCTAGCGAGCATTTCAAGCACTATATTGAAGAGGAGTGCCAATAGTAAACAGCCTTGTCATGTTCCTGCCTTTAAAGGGTATGATTCCAACTTTTCTCCATTAAGGATGATGTTGGCTGTGGGTTTCCTGTATATGGCTTTGATTACATTGAGGAATGATCCCTCCAGTGCAATTCCCTCTAGGACTTTA
The DNA here is from genome assembly GCA_009823505.1 of Rhizomys pruinosus. Lineage (NCBI taxonomy): Eukaryota > Metazoa > Chordata > Mammalia > Rodentia > Spalacidae > Rhizomys > Rhizomys pruinosus. Next base: position 707,561 of record VZQC01005422.1, on the reverse strand, counting down.
AGCATGAAGTGATGCTGGATTTTGTCAAAAGCTTTTTCTGCATTGATTGAGATGATTGTGTCATTTTTGCCTTTCAGTCCATTTTTGTGTTTTATGATATTTATTGATTTACGTATGTTGAACCATCCCTGCATCTCTGGTATGAATCTGACTTGGTCATGTGCCTGGAGATACTATGCAACAGTGGCAGCCATGTGTCTATATATAGATCTCAAATCTAATTGGCTATTAGCTCTCTCCTTGGAGGAATAATTCATGGCTGATGCCACAAGCTTACGTCCTTTAGTGGTTAGGAGATGATATTAGCCACAATAAGAACTTGTCATCTTTTACAGAGAAACCACAGTTTGTGGATTATCATACCATCCAAATGTCTGTTTCTATGCTCACAGCTTAGATGGATGATCTTTTTAATGTGGGTCTATATGCTATTTGCAAATATTTTGTTGAGAATTTTTGCATCTATGTTCATTAATGATATGGGTCTATAGTTTTCTTTCTTCTTTGTGTCTTTGCATGGTTTTGGTATTAGAGTGGCTTCATAGAAGGAATTTGGGATATTTCCCTATGTTTGTATCCTTTTGGAAAGTTTGAGTAGTAATGGTTATAAGACATCGTTAAATGTTTTATAGAATTCTGCTGTGAAACCATCTCAGCCTGGGATTTTATTAGTTGGGGGGTATTTTTATTACATTTTCAATTTCCTCATATATTTGGGTCTGTCCAAGCTTTCAGTCTCTTCTTGGTTAAACTTTGGTGAATCCCAGGATTTCAGATTTTCATCTATTTCTCTTAGGTTTTCATATTTAGTAGAATATAGGTTTCTGAAGTATTCCCATATGATTTTCTGGATATTTTCTTTAACTGTTCTGATGTTGCCCCTTTCATCTTGAATGATATTGTTTTGGAGTTGCTCTTTCTTTCTTTTAGTTAACTGGGCTAGAGGTCTGTCTATTTTGTTTATCTTTTCAAAGAACCAGCTTTTGGATTCATTGATTTTTTTTTTGTATTGTTTTCTTTGTTTCTATTTTGTTGATTTCTGCTCTGATTTATGTTATTTCTTCCTGTCTGTTGGATTTAGGGTTCATTTGTTGTTGTCTCTCACTGTTTTTAGCTGCAGTGTTAAATAATTTAATTGTTCTCTTTTAGGGCTATAAATGCCCCTCTTAAGACTGACTTTAATGTATCCCACAGGTTTTGTTGTGTTGTATTGTCATTTTCATTTAGTTCCATGAATGCATTTATTTCATTCTTTATTTCTTCCCTGACCCACACATTATTCAGGACTATGTTGTTTAGTCTTCATGTGTTCTTATAGTTAGTAGGGCTTACCCTTGTGGTAATATTGAGCTTTATTGTACTGTGGTCTGATAGAATGCATGGAATAATTTCAATCATTTTGTGTTTGTTGACATTTATTTTGTGTCCCAGTACAGACAGGTGGTGAGGTCTGGCTTGTGGGCCAAAGGAATAACCCCACCCCCACACCACCTGCTCAAGCTACTGGTACTGTGGTGTCTTTTGTTTTCTTGATGTCAGCCAGTCTTATTGGAATGAGATGATATCTTAGAGTGGTTTTAATTTGCATTTCCTTAATTATTAATGATGTTGAACACTTTTAAAGATGTTTATCTGCCATCTTCACTTCCTCACTGGTGAAGTCCCTGTTCAGCTATTTATTCCATCTTTTGAGTGAATCATATGTTTTTTGAGTAGTTTATATATTGTAAATGTTAATGCTCTGTCAGATGTATCACTGGTGAAAGATTTCTCCCCCTCTGTGGGTTTTCTCTCACTGTACAGAAGCTTTTGATTTTGATAAGGCCCGACTTGTCAGCTATTGACCTTATTTCCTGTGTGGCTGCTGTTTGATTTAGAAAGTCTTTTCCTTTTTTTTTCCGGGCTGGAGAGATGGCCTAGCAGTTAAGAGCACCGACCGCTCTTACAGAGGACCCGGGTTCGATCCCCAGCACCCACATGGCGGCCGAGAACCGTCTGAAACTCCAATTCCAGGTGAACTCCAGTTCCAGGGGAATCCGGCACCCTCTTCTGATCTCTGAGGCATTGCATGACACGGGAGCACAAACTTGCATACAGACAGTACATTCATACACATACAGAAATAAATAAAATTAATTTAAAAAATTAAAAAAAGTCTTTTCCTACTCCTATGTCTTATAGATTGCTACCAACATTTTCTTCTATCACCTTCAGATTTTCGGGTTTCATGTTGAGGTCTTTGATCCACTTGGAGTTGATTTTTGTACAAGGTGAGAGGTAAGGGTTTAATTCTGTTCTTTGACAAATGGATGTCCAGTTTTGTCAGCACCATTTGTTGAAGATGCTATCTTTCCTCTAATGAGCTTTTTTTGCCCCTTTATCAAATATGAGGTGGCTTAAACTGTATGAGCTCAAGTTTGGATCTTCAATTTTGTTTCACTGGTCAATGGGTCTGTTTTTGTGCCAGTACCAGTCTGTCTTTACGACTCTAGCCCTGTCATATAACTTGAAGACTGGTAAGGTGATCCTCCCTGTATCGCATTTTTTTGCTCAGGGTTGCTTTAGCTATTCGGGGTCTTTTGTTTTTCCATATGAATTTAAGGATGTTTCTTCTAAGTCTGTCAAGAATCTCATGGGGATTTGAATTGAGATTGTATTGAATCTGTATATTAATTTGGGTAGAATAGACATTTTTACTATATTAATTTTTTCAATCCATAAGCATGGGAGGTTTTCCTGTCTTTTGATGTCATCTTCAATCTCCTTCTTCAGCAGTTTAAAATTTTTGTTGTAGAGATCTTTGGTTTCTTTGGTTAGGTTTTTTCCAGGTATTTTATTTTATTTCTTTGAGGCTATTATGAGTGGGAAGTTCTCTTTATATTCCTTCTTCAGTTGCTTTTTGTTGATCTAAAGAAAGTCTAAGGGCTGGAGAGATAGCCTAGTGGGTAAGAGCACCGACGCTCTTGCAGAGGACCCGGGTTCGATCCCCAGCACCCACATGGTGGCTAAGAACCGTCTGTAACTCCAATTCCAGGAGAACTCCAGTTCCAGGGGAATCCGAGACCCTCTTCTGACCTCCGCGGCATTGCACGACACGGGTGCACAGACCTGCATGCAGACAATACATTCATACACATAGAAAAAAAAAAAAAAAGAAAGTCTACTAATTTTTCTAGGTTAATTATGTATCCTACCACCTTGCTGAAACTCTTAATCATTCCTAGGAGTTTTCTTGTGGAGTTTGTAGCATCTCTCAGGTAAACTGTCATATCATCTTCAAAAAGGGATAGTTTGTCTTCCTCTTTTTCAATTAGTACTTCTTTAATTTCCCTTTCTTGCCTTATTGCCTGAGCAAGAGATGCAAACACTATATTGAATAGGAGTGGCAATAGAGGGCACCCTTGCTGGGTTCCTGCCTTTCAGGGTAATGCTTCTAATTTTTATCCCTTTAGGATGATGTTGGCTGTGGGTTTGTTATATATGGCTTTGATTATATTGAGAATGTTCCCTTATGTCCAATTCCGTCTAGGATTTTAAACATGAAGGGATGGTGGATCTTGTCAAAGTCATTTTCTGCATCAATTGAGATGATCATGTGATTTTTGTCTTCCAGTCCATTTATAAGTTTTGTGATATTTATTGATTTATGTATGTTGAACCATCCTTGCATCTCTGATATGAATCTCACTTGGTCATTATGGATGATCTTTTTGATGTGAGTCTGTATATGATTTGCAAGTGTTTTGCTGAGAATTTTTCCATCTATATTCATTAATGCAATGGGTTTATAGTTTTCTTTTGTGGTTGTGTCTTTCCTGGTTTTGGTATTAGAGTGATGCTGGCTTCTTTTAAGGAATTTTGGATATTTCCTTTTGTATCCTTCTGAATAGTTTTAGTAGGAATGGTTGTAAGACCTCTTTAAATGTTTTATAGAATTCTGCTGTGAATCCATCTGGGTCTGGGTTTTTTTTTAGTTGGGAGATTTTTTTATTATGTCTTCAATTTCCTCACATGTTATGGGTCTGTTTAAACTGTCAGTCTCTTCTTGGTTAAGCTTTGTTGATTCCCAAGATTTCAGATATTCATTCATTTCTCTTAGGTTTTCAAACTTAGTAGAATATAGGTTTTTGAATTAGTCTCATATGATTGTCTGGATCTTTTCTTTATCTGTTGTGATGTTTCTCTTTTCATCATGAATACTATTAATTTGGAGTTGTTCTTTCTTTCTTTTGGCTAACTAGGCTAGATATCTCTGAATCTTGTTTATCTTGTCAAAGAACCCGATTTTTCATTCATCGATTGTATTGTTTTTTTTGTTTCTATTTCATTGATTTCTGCTCTGATTTTTGTTATTTCTTCCTGTATTTTTATTGGTTTATGGTCCATTTGTTGTTGTCTCTCAATTGTTTTTAGCTGCAATGTTAGATAATTTATTTGTTTCCTTTCTTTTTTTTTTTTTAATGTGGGCACTTATGGCTATAAATTTCCCTCTTAGGAGTGCTTTTAAAGTATCCCACAGGTTTTGTTGTGTTGTATTGTCTTTTTCATTCAGTTACACGAATACTTTTATTTCATTATTTCTTCCCTGACCCATTCATTATTCAGGATTGTATTTTTTAGTCTCCATGTTTTCTCGTAGCTAGTAGGGCTTATTCTGGTGTTTATATTGAGCTTTATTGCACTGTGTTCTGATAGAATGCAAGAAATAATTTCAATCCTTTTGTATTTGTTGAGATTTCTTTTATGTCCCAGGATGCCATCGATTTTGGAGTATGTTCACTGGGGTGCTGTGTAGAAAGTATATTCTCTGGTGTTTGGGTGGAATTTTCTGTAGGTATCTGTGAGGTCCATTTGCTGTATTATATTGTTTAGTTCCAATGTCTCCCTGTTTATTTTTTCCAGTTTATGTATCGAAGGAGCTCAGTGGGTTATTGAAGTCCCCCACTATTAGTGTGCTGGGATTAATCTGTGTCTTGAGGATCTGAAGAATTGTGTTTATATAGATCAGTGCACAGGAGTTTGGGGCATAAACATTTAGGGTTGTAAGGTTTTCTTTGTTAATTGTTCCTTTGATAAATATGTAATGACACTTTTTTTCTCTTCTGATTGACTTTACTCTGAGGTCTATTTTGTCTGATATTAGAATAGCAACTCCTGCTTGTTTTTTGGTTCTATATGCTTAGAATATTTTTTTTCTATCCTTTCCCATTAAGTTGGTGTCTGTCCTTGAGGGTGACATATGTTCCTTGTAGACACATATAGATGGATCCTGTTTCCTAATCTGTTCTCCAAGTCTATATATTTTGATTGGGGAGTCTAGACCATTAATATTTAAGGTAATTATTAAGCAATGTGTGTTGCTTCCTTTCACCTTATTTTTTGTTTGCATTCTTGGTCTAAGTTTGTATTTACACTATTATGCTTTTATTAATTTCTCTCTTTAGTTGCTTGTGGATATGCTCCTTTTGTCTGTTCTTTGAATTGCTTTCAAGTATTTTCTGAAGTGTTGGATTTTTTGGACATGTATTTTTTCATTTTGTTTACACCATGAAATATTTTTCATTCTCCTTCAACCTTAATTGACAATTTTTTGGGTATAGTAATCTGGGTTGGCATCTGTATTAGTCACTTTTCTGTTGCTGTGATAAAACCACCTTGACCAAGGGAACTTATAAAAGCAAGAGTTTATTTGAGCTTATGATTGACGGTTCCAGGGAATTAGAGTCCATTGTGGCAGGAGGCATGGTGGCTGGAGCTGGAGCAGAAAGCTGAGGTTCACATCTCGCATTGAGTACAGGAAGTCAAGAGAGAGAGAGAGACTGGAGACCACAAGGCTTGTTAAACGCACTAAGCCTGCCCCCAATGATGTACTTCCTCCAGCATGGCCACACCTTCTAAGACCTTCCAGAACAGTGCCACCAACTGGGGATGAAATATCTGAATACTTAAAGCCTATGAGGGACACACTCATTCAAACCACCACAGCATCTAAAGTTGTTTAGCCCTGGGAATACTTTGGTCCATGTTCTTCTGGATTTCATAGCTTGCACTGAGAAGTCAGCTGTAATTCTGATGGGTTTCCCCTTGTATGCAATTTGTTGTTTTTCTCTTGTGGCTTTCAGTATTTTGTCTTTGTTTTGAGCATCTAATGTTTTAACCATGATATGATGTGGGGAATTTCTTTTCTGGTCTTAATCTATTTGGTGTTCTATGTGCTTCTTGTATTTGTATAAGTTTGTCTTGTTTTAATTTGGGGAAATTTTCTTCTATTATTCTGCTGAAGATCTGATCAATACTATTCGCGTGGGATTCTTCTCCTTCCCCTATCCCTATGATGCAGAGATTTGGTCTTTTCATAGTGTCTCACATTTCCTGGTTGTTCCCCGCTTGTGCTTTTTATTATTCATAATCTTCACTTGAGCATCTCACTTAGGTGGCTCTGCCTATGGTGATCATGCAGGAGAATGGGCGTGGTGTCCTACCTGGTCTCTGTGGCCCAGGCCTCTGGCACTGGCATGTTGGTTGGTTTCCTGGCCCACCAGCGTGTGTGCTGGGCTCCTGGGTATCTCCTTTAGTGTGGCTGGGTGGCTCTGCCCATGCTGATCACTTGAGAGGAGGGACATGGTATTCCTGAAGCCCTGCTTCCCTGCCTACCACATCAAAATATTTTTAGGGTTGTGTGTTCTGACCACCAATAGTGAGAACAGTCACCAAACTCTCTTCATATTTTCCCAATCTGACCTTAGTAATGTAATGTTAGCTTCTTCAGGAAGAAATTGAATTATTATAATACACATAAAGGGCATTTATATCAGAGAGTAGCAAACTCTTTGTAACAGACCAGGTTTTAAATAACATCATGCATGCAACCATTGATATTGATAGCAGACATAGAAGCTATCAAAGAAAAAGGTTTAATTCTTGAGCCACAATTTTCCTCTGTATCACACACTACCATGACTATCTCATGAACTTAAGTATTAATGCAAATGATTCATCCAACTCTGTTCTTAGTCATCTGTTTTCTTGCCATTTTACTTTTGGCATCTACGTCCATCACTTACTGTCATCAGGAATCCAGCTACACCAATCTCTTCTACCATTTCATAGCTATTTGCTGTCTTGTTGATCTCAGCTACTAACAGAGATTTATGTTTCCTCTAGACACCAACAACTTCCAAATCTATAGCTCCAGCCTGATTGTCAGTCTCCTATAACATCTCAGTTGCAAAACTACTTTCTTATAATTTGCTCTTTGATGCTGAAGCTTTATCTCAAGTTTATCATGTCCAAAATTGAATTTTGTAATTCTATTTATAATTGACTTCACTGACAGTTCCACATTTTCCTCTCCACCAGGCTCCTCCTCTGTCTTTGTTGTTTCACACCTGGCATTTCAGCTCACTTTTGCTTCTGATGTCTGTGGAGGTGCTGTGCTTATTCTCATCTACTGGACACACACAGTCTGCTTATTCCATCTAAGCAAGTGGCGTTGCTTCCTCTTCTCTCCTGTCATGCCACTGTTTTTCAGTTTGTGTGGTTTTAGTCAAGAATACCTTTTAGTGGCACTACTTCCTGTTCCAACATGCTTTGTGCTCTTACAGAAGTCTTGGGCACACTTTTATAGTAGTGCACATTCAATTTGACTAGAATGGGGTCTTATTTTTTGGTTTTCTAGACTGAGAGCTGTGAGAATTTGGGGGTTGCTTTTGTTTTTATTTCTTAAAAAAAGACAGTAGACCTTTAATAGCATAAAAATACAGGAGCATTTTCTGTAAAGTAGTAAAACATGCAAGTGGTATGCAAAGAGCAAAGAAAAAAAAGAATGTTGGGGCAATGGAGAGAAAGAAGGAAGGATGGCACAATGGAAGGGAAAGGAAGGGAAGAAAATGGGAAAGAAATGTGGCCTGAAAGGATTAGGGAACATTTTTTATAAAGTTACTCATGGGAATAAAATCTGTTTTCTAAGTTATGATTTTTGTTATTCGGATATTTTAAACTCCCCTGGCTTTGGAAATGGAGATTTTCTTTTGGACATTAGGTAACTACAATCCTCCATTGTTTCCTTGGTCACCTTCTTAAAGTTTTTTTTTTTTTAAGTACTATGGATTGAACTATGGACCTTTTCCATGTCAGTCAACCACTCTAGTACTGAGCTGCATCCTGAGCAGTGTTGACTCCTAACACTGGGCTATAGCCTCAGCAGTTTTGATGTACTAACACTGAGGGGCATCTTCAGCAGTGTTGACATCCTAAAACTGAGCTGTATCCTCAGCAGTGTTGAAGTCCTAACACTGAGGTGCATCCTCAGCAGTGGTTATTTCCTTCTAAACATACAAGAGAGTAACTTCAGCTGTCTGCTGTCTGTGGTGTCAGCTACACTGTTTGAAGTGCCCGACGAGGAGACATTTAGATACCACAGTGGCAATTTGGAGGCCACAGAGAATTGTTAACTGAACTGGATGTTCTAGTTGGCAAATGGGAACATACTCTACCACCACAAAATGAAGAACATTGCATCACATCATACCACAGACATGTCGGTAGCATAGAGGGCCTCTTTCAGGGCAAGAAGCCAAGTACAACAGCAGTGCAAGTGTAGCTTTCAGTGTGTCTCCTCTCTCATTCTCCCATGCTTATATGAATTATGCATAGATGTGCTCACAGTTTTTATTTTTTAAAAATTAAGTATTTTATTTAATATTTTTGCATTTCATATAATTCTTAAGCAAATTTAGATACTCCCTCCACCTCTGTTCCCCCAGTAGCCACCCGCCAGCTGGATCTGATGCATTGGTCACATACCTTAAGTCCAATTCAGTTGCATTTGTACTCTGATGCCCCTCCATGGAAGTTCATCGCTGGAGTTTATGCTGTTATTTCTTTCCTCTTTTGAGCTTTCATGGGACTTATACATGTAATCAATGTTACAGGGAGTTCATATGATTAACTGATTTGCTGTATATAAAACTGTTTCTGTGTAGTCATGCACCACCTCTGGCTCTTACAATCTTGCTAGCCTGTCTTCAACAATGATCCTTTAGCCTTGGAGTAGGAGCTGGATTTTGATACAGGTGTCTTAATCAGGGATAAGTGCTCTGCAACCTCTAATTTTCTGCACATTGGCCAGCTCTGGGTTTCTATGCTAATCACCATCTGTTTCATATGGAAGCTTCTCTGGTGAGAGTTAAGAAGTGCATTAATCTATGGATATAACAATAAGGCCCTAAGAATCAGTTTAATATAACTATTTAGTAGAAGTCTAGTATTAAGTTCTCCCCTATGTCTTGTGATCTTTTCACCTCAGTTTCCTAAACCTGATATCAGTTTGAGGTATGAACTCCATCCTAGGAAACACACTTTAAATCCAATTAAAGAGAATTTGGTTACTTCCATAATATTTGTGCCACTAATACATCAGTCAGCTTATCTTGCCAGCTCAGTCATTACTGTAGTTCACAAGATTCATAGGTGGGAAAGGTTGGTGATTATTTTTTCCTTCTGGTAGCTTGCATAACACTTTCAGGACTAACTGCTTCTGCAGAGGACCTGGGTTCAATTCTCAGCACCCATATGGCTGGTAGCAACCGTCTGTAACTCCAGTTCCAGGGGATCTGATGCCTTCTTCTGACCTCTGCAGGCATTGTGCAACACGGATGCACTTACATACATATAGGCAATATACTCATACACATAAAAATAATAAATATTTTTGAAAATAAAATACAACAAAATGGAAATTTCTACAAAAATTTAAAATACATAACATTCCAAATACATAGGAACTTTTGTGTCATTCCATTCTAATGGCCCCAAAGATATGGAACACTCTTTCTAAATGTATCTCCATTACATATGCTGCCTATGAGCCAGTTCCCTAATGACTTTCTAGGCTTTCAGATCAACTGTGGAATCATAGGGCCTGGACTCAAGTAGCACTTTTTTAGTGAAGAATATTTCTGAGATGTAACAGCTGTGAACTTCAGATATTCAAATTTGGAAGATGCGAAGCTCTTCCTTTGAACTTTATTTCCATTGAACATGGTCTCATATCAAGAGGAAGGGTGAATATATTACAATAAGGTATTTTAAAAAGTGGTCACATTCACAAACTCTATTATGCATATTCTTATCAATGTTCAATTTTTTCATTAATTGCTATTTATCTCCCAATATGTCTAATTTACAAATTACATTTTTTTCAGAGATACCTATATATAGGAGCAAGCTTTGTATATGTAGAGTTTAATATTATCTATGGTTTCAGACATACACTAGATGTATTAGAACACATCTTCCAAGGGTATAGGTTGCTGCTGTTCTTTTAAAGGAACTAGAAAACAGAATTAGTGACTTGTTCACAGTCACATATTCATTAAATTTCCTAAAACACCTCTTCTCAATATGTGGAATTGTTGCCAAATTTTATCTAAAGCATTTAAATGTATTCTCTTTTTCATCAAAATGAAAATGGGTTTCTAACTTTATAATGCTATAATAGAAGCTGTGCATGGCCATTGGTGAGAAATAACATATCTGAAGAATGCTGATTGAAAAAGTGGAATCAGTTTTGAAGATGTGTTGGAACAGTGTTTCATGCTTAGTCTTGTTCTGTCCAAAACTTATGTGATCTTGATGAAGGCACACAAGACATTTGTATTAGTTACTTTTCTGTTGTTGTAACAAACCAAGGCAACTTACAGACAGAAGATTCTATTTGGCTTATGGTTCCATAGGGATAAGAGGCCATCAAGGTGAGGAGGTATAGTGACAGCAGTGATGGAGACAGAAAGATGAGGGCCCATATCTTCAGGTATGCATGGTAAGCAGAGAGAAATACAAGAGAGAAGGGACATGACTATGAACTCTGAAAGCCTGCACCCAATGATGTGCTTCCTCCTGGAAGGCCTTACCTTCTGAACCAACTTCCCAGGTGTTCAAATACTCAAGCCTATGGGGACACTTCAAACCACCACATTTCAGTTAAACATATGATAGAGCTCTGATGCCTTTTCAAAAAAGGTGAAACTGTATCAAAGAAGTGGACATACATGATGAATGTACATCTTTCTGAATTCAGTGTTACACATGACATTAGCTTTACTATAATTTACTTCCTACTGTACAGACACCTTTTATAACACTCAATTATAGTTGATATGATGAGAAAGGATTCTTTACAGGAGATATGGACAAATGTATCTACACAATGCCACTGCACCTGTGCAGCAGTTCTGCAATGAATAATATGATGTAGAAATGTGTGTTGGTTGTATTTAAGAGGACTTTGCTTTGTTTCAGTAAAATTTCATAAGAAGTCAAATTATTTTGTGTTCCATTTTAAAGGCAAAAATTAATTTGACTAAATTTAATGTACACTGTAATTCTTTTCTAATCATATACTTTTTCTTCAAATAAGCACCTTAACTTTAAATTTTAATTTTTTGAATGCAGTTCAGAAATAAAATATGTAAGATGTAAACATGGCGTAATTTTTTAATCTATTTTTTATGTGTATGAACGTACTCTCTGCATGTAGGTTTGTGCACCTGTGTCATGCAATGCCGTGGAGGTCAGAAGAGGGCGTTGGATTTCCCTGGAACTGGAGTTAAAGACAGTTCTCAGCCACCATGTGGGTGTGGGGATCGAACCTGGGTCCTCTGCAAGAGCAGTCGGCACTCTTAAACACTAGGCCATCTCTCCAGTCCTTGGCATAATTTTTTAAATATATTTAAACCCTGTGCATTAGCTGTAATGGTTAATCTTCATTTAAATTTAACTCTTTTCCATAAGATCAGGCATGCTCACATGGTAAGGCCATAAACTTGACTAGATTGCTATTGCTATGGAAAACACACCTCTGGGTAGTCTGATGAGGATATTTTTAGAGAGGTTTCTGTGAATTGAGAACTTCACTCTGGATATAGGCAGGAACATTCTATGGCCTGGGACCCTGGATTAAATAATTTAAAAAAGGGAAAAAAAGCACTCATCTGCATGGATCTCTTCTTGCTTTCCAGTGACTGCAGATGCAATGTGACAAGGAGCCCATTATTCTGCTGTTGTATCTTCCTTACCATGATGGGCTGTATCATCTCGAACTATAACCCTCTTCAACAATGCTCCCTGAGCCTTGGGAGGAGGCAGTGTGATGTAGGTGTCCTATTTAGGACTGAGCACTCCACAGTCTCTTTTTCCCTCCACATTGACCAGTCCTGGGGTATGGAAAGATCCAGTTTGAATAAGGGGCTAGTTCTCAGCTAGCACCCCTCAGGGCACTATATGGGAGTCATGGGATTCCTCTGACCCAGCCCCAAGAGGCAGCAAACATCACGGCCCAGGCACATGATGCTAGGTGGAACAGCAGTATACAATGGTGTGAAATTGGGAGTCTGTGATTGGCTCTGGGAGCTGACGTCATTTTGCTTACAAAAGTGAGTTGCAGCAGGCAATAAAGTGAATTTTCTATTACCATGCTTGCACAGAATCCCCAGCCATTATTTGTGTGTGCATACAGGCCAAACCAGGCCAGGATTTCCAGTGTTATGGCCAGTGGGTTGGATGGCCATCCGACTACCAACCTGGTAATCTGGTGTGGGACTGTACAAAGACCTATCAAGTCAATAGCTGTGAAGTGAGTTGTGAGTGGGTGTAGGCTGAAGATAGGCCAACATCCATCAGCTGGAAATTCCTGTCCAGAGACCAGCAGTTTTTGAGCAGGTGGAAAGCACGGCCAGACAGGAAACATTCTGTTTTCCCAGGCTAAGGACCTGAGTTGGAAGTACATCTCAGGTTGGGTTATGAAAGTAACCAACTGACCTCTGTGCAAGGGGTCAGTTCCCTATAGTGGCCGCAGGTGGGCACTGTACTCCACTTCCCTTAGGAGGACTTCACTGTACCTGCTCATAGCAAGAGAAGCTTCTACACTGGGGTTTGTGTTAATTGCCATCTGCTGTAAAAAGAAGCTTCTCTGGTGTGAGGAGGGAGATGCATTAATCTATAGGTAAAAAAAAAATACATCATAGTGAGTCTTTTTTTAATTTAATTATAAAAATATATATTTTATCAAATCTAGACCCATGTCCCCCACCCTATCCCCCCCCCCCACCAGAGCTCATGCATTCTGCCAAACATGCTTTTCATCTCTTTCTCAGTCTTTCTCAATATTTTCCATGTGGAAGTTGACTGTTTTGAGCAGAAGTTCACTGTTTCAGTCAGTTCTTTGATGCAGTCCTTTCTGTTGTTGTTGTTGTTTCCAATAAGCATCACTTCCAACTGCTTAGACAAAAGCTTAGGGGCTGTGCACAAGAAATACTTACAACTAGGTAATTGGCACTAGCAACCACAGATGAGGGATACCATTCGTCTTTTGTTTTTCTGGGACTGTGTTACTTCACTCAGCATGATGTCCTCAGCTCCAGCCATTTTCCTGCAAAGCTCATGATGTCATCTTTCTTTAGTGCTGCATAGAACTCCATTGTGTAGATGTACCACATTTTCTCTATCCACTCATCTGTTGAGGGGCATTTGGGTTGGTTCCAGCTCCTTGCTCTTGTGAAGAGAGCTGAAATAAACATGGCTGTGCATATATCTCTGCAGTGAGGTGAGTCTTGAGGGTACATGCCTAGGAGTGGTATGGCTGGGTCGGGTGGCAAGTACATTCCAAGTCTTCCAACACTGCTTTCCATAGTTTACACTCCCACTGGCAGTGGATGAGTGTTTCCCTTTCCCCACAACCTCTCTAGCACTTAGTATCATTTGTTTTCTTGATCCTACCCAGTCTTGTTGGAGTAAGATGATATCTTAAAGTGGTTTTGATTTGCATTTCCTTAATGATTAGTGATGTTGAACACTTCTTAAGGTGTTTCTCAGCCATCTCTAATTCCTCACTTGTGAAGTCTCTGTTCAGCTCTTTGCTCCATCTATTGAGTGGGTCATTTGTTTTCTTTCTTCTTTGTTTTTTGAGTAGTTTATATATTCTGGAAACCAATGCTTTGTCAGATGTTTCTGCCATGAAGGCTTCCCCCCACTCTGTGGGATTTCTCTTCATTTCTTTGATTGTTTCTTTTGATGTACAGAAGCTTTTGAGTTTAATGAGGTCCCATTTCTCAATTGTCGATGTTAATTCTTGCACAGCTGCTGTCTGATTTAGGAAGTCTACCTACACCTATGTCTTGTAGTCCGCTGCCAACTTTTTCTTCTATCGCCTTCAGAGTTTGGGGTTTCATGTTGAAGTATTTAATCCATCTGGAGTTGACTTTGGTACAGGGCAAGAGGTAGGGGTTTAATTTCATTCTTCTACAAGTGGTGATCCAGTTTTGCCAACACTACTTGCTGAAGATGCTGTCTTTTCTCCATTGTGTCTTCTTGGTCCCCTTGTCAAATATGAGGTGGCTGAAATTTATGTGCTCAGGTTTGGATCTTCAGTTTTGTTCCATTGGTCAACAGGTCTGTTTTTGTGCCAGTACCAGGCTGTTTTTATGACTATAGCCCTGTAGTATAGTTTGAAGTCTGGTATAGAGATCCCCCCTGTGTAGCTCTTTTCAGTCAGGGTTGTTTTGGCTATTTGGGGTCTTTTGTTTTTCCAAATGAATTTAAGGGCTTTTTATTCCAAGCCTGTGAAGAAACTCTTGGGGATTTTGATTGGGATTGCATTAAATCTATACAAGAGTTTTGGTAGAATGGACATTTTTACATGTTAATTTTTCCAATCCATGAGCATGAGAGGTTTTTCCATCCTCTGATGTCTTCTTCAATTTCTTTCTTTAAGGGCTTATAATTTTTGTTGTAGAGATCTTTGGTGTCTTTGGTTAGGTTTGTTCCTAGGTATTTTATTGTTTTTGACGGTATTGTGAGTGGGAAGATCTCCTTGAATTCTTTCTCCTGTTGCTTGCTCTTGGTGTAAAGAAAGGCCATTGATTTTTTTTAGGTTAATTTTGTATCCTGCCACTTTGTGGAAGCTGTTAATCATTTCTAGGAGTTTTCTGGTGGAGTTTTTAGGATCTCTTAAGTAAACAATCATATCATTGCAAATAGGGATAGCTTGACTTCCTCTTTTCCAATTAGTACTCCTTTAATTTCCTTTTCTTGCCTTATTGCTCTAACAAGTGTTTCAAGCACTATATTGAAGAGGAGTGGTGACAGGGGCAGCCTTGCTGAGTTCCTACCTTTAAAGGGAATGTTTCTGTCATTTCCCCATTTAGGATGATATTGGCTGTTGGTTTCCTGTATATGGCTTTGATTACATTGAGGAATGATCCCTCCAATCCAATTCCTTCTAGGACTTTAAGCATGAAGGGATGCTGGATTTTGTCAAAGGCTTTTTCAGCATCAATTGAGATGATGGTGTGGTTTTTGTCTTTGATTCCATTTATGTGTTTGATGATGTTTATTGATTTTCGTATGTTGAACCATCCCTGCATCTCTGGTATGAATCCAACTTGGTCATGATGGATGATCTTCTTGATGTGGGTCTGTATGCGATTTGCCAGTATTCTGTTTAGAATTTTGGCATCTGTGTTCATGAGGGAGATGGGTCTATAATTCTCCTTTTTAGTTGGATCTTTGCCTGGTTTTGGTAATAGAGTGATGTTGGCTTCATAGAAGGAATTTGGGAGAATTCCCTCTGATTGTATACTTCTAAACAGTTTCAGAAATAATGGTTGTAGGTCTTTTTGAAATGTTTTATAGAATTCTGCTGTGAAACCGTCTGGGCCTGGGCTTTTTTTAGTTGGGAGGCTTCTTACTACATCCTCTATTTCTTCATATGTTATGGGTCTGTTTAAGCTGCTGGTCTCCTCTTGGCCAAGCTTTGGTGATTCCCAGGATTTCAGATATTCATCCATTTCTTCTAGATTTTCAAACTTGGTAGAATATAGGTTCTTGTAATATTCCCATATAATTTTCTTGATCTTTTCCTTGTCCGTTGTGATATTTCCCTTTTCATCACAGATTGTATTGATTTGGAGTTGTTCCTTCTTTCTTTTTGTTAACTGGGCTAGAGGTCTGTCTATCTTGTTTATTCTTTCAAAGAACCAACTTTTGGCTTCATTGATTTTTTGTATTGTTTTCTTTGTTTCTATTTCATTGATTTCTGCTCTGATTTTTGTTATTTCTTCCTGTCTGTTGCGTTTAGGGTTCATCTGTTGTTGCCTCTCAAGTGCTTTTAGCTGTAGTGTTAGATCATTCACTTGTGCTCTTTCTGTTTTTCTAATGTAGGCACCCAGGGCTATAAATTTCCCTCTTAGGACTGCTTTTAAGGTATCCCATAGGTTTTGTTGTGTTGTATTGTCATTGTCATTCAGTTCCAGGAATGTTTTTATTTCTTTCTTTATCTCTTCCTTGACCCATTCATTATTCAAGAGTGTGTTGTTTAGTCTCCATGTGTTCTTGTAGGCAGGAGGGCTTGTCCTGGTGTTGATGTTGAGCTTCATTGCACTGTGGTCTGACAGGATGCATGAAATTATTTCAATCTTTTTGTATTTGTAGAGGTTTCTTCTGTGTCCCAGGATGTGGTCGATTTTGGAGAATGTTCCGTGGGGTGCTGAGCAGAAAGTGTATTCTCGGGGGCTGGAGAGATGGCCTAGCGGTTAAGAGCACTGACCGCTCTTGCAGAGGACCCGGGTTCAATCCCCAGCACCCACATGGCGGCCAAGAGCCGTTTGAAACTCCAATTCCAGGAGAACTCCAGTTCCAGGGGAGTCCGACACCCTCTTCTGACCTCCGCGGCATTACACGTCACAGGTGGACAGACTTGCATGCAGACAATACATTCATACACATATGGAAATACAAAAAAAAAGTGTATTCTCTGGTATTAGGGTAGAATATTCGGTAGAGTTCTATGAGGTCCATATGGTGTATCATATCATTCAGTTCAGATGTATCTCTGTTTATTCTTTGTCCTGTTGACCTGTCCAAAGGACTCAGTGGGGTATTGGAGTCCCCTACTAGGAGTGTACTAGGGTTAGTGTGTGACTTGTGGTCCTGGAGAATTGCCTTTATAAAGTTTGGTGCAGCAGAGTTTGCGGCATATACATTCATAATTATGAAATCTTCTTGGTGAATTTTTCCTTTGATAAAAATGTAATGGCCAGGGCTGGAGAAATGCCCTAGTGGTTAAGAGCACCGACCGCTCTTACAGAGGACCCGGGTTCGATCCCCAGCACCCACATGGCGGCCAAACCGTCTGTAACTCCAATTCCAGGAGAACTCCAGTTCCAGGGGAATCCGACACCCTCTTCTGACCTCCGGGACATTGCACAACACGGGTGCACAAACCTGCATGCAGACAGTACATTCATACACATAAAGAAATAAAAAAAAAATTTAAAAATGTAATGGCCTTCTTTGTTTCCTCTGATTTCTTTTACTTTGAAATCTATTTTATCTGATATTAAAATAGCAACACCTGCTTTCTTTTTGGTACCATGTGCTTGGAATATTTTTTTCTATCCTTTCACTTTAAGGTGGTGCCTGTCCTTGAAGGTAAGATGTGTTTATGGAGACAGCATACTGATGGATTCTGTTGCCTAATCCAATCTCCCAGTCTATGTCTTTTGATTGGGGAATTTAGTCCATTAATATTTAAGGTTATGACTTATAGGTTTGTGTTGCTTCCTTTTGCCTTATTATCCATTTGCGGTTTGGGTTTAGATTTCTACTTCTGCAGTTATGCTCTTATTGATTTATCTTTCTAGGTGCCTGGGCATGGTTGCTCTGTTCTTCTGTCCTTTGAATTGCTTCAAGTATTCTCTGAAGGGTTGATTTTCCGGACATGTATTCTTTCATCTTGTTTATGTCATGGAAAGTTTTTCTCTCTCCTTCAACTATAATCAACATTTTTGCTGGGCATAGTAACCTGGGTTGGCATCTATTGTCCTTTAACACTGAGAATGCTTTGCTCCACGTTCTTCTTGCCTTCATAGTTTGCACTGAGCAGTCAGTTGTAATTCTGATAGGTTTCCCCCTCTAGGTCACTTGTAGTTTTTCTCTTGTGGCTTTATTCTTTGTTTTGGGTGTCTAGCATTTTAACTATGATGTGGTGTGGAGAGTTTCTTTTCTGATCTTGTCTGTTTGGTGTTCTATGTGCTTCTCGTATTTGTATTGGTTTGTCCTTTTTTAGTTTGGGGAAGCTTTCATCTATTATTCTGTTGAAGATATGATCAATACCATTTTCTTGGGATTCTTCTCCTTCCTCTATTCCTATGGTGCAGAGGTTTGATCTTTTCATAGCGTCCCACAGTTCCTGGTTGTTCCACTTTTGTGTATTTAAAATTTTTTCATAATCTTTCATTGAGGTTTTTAGTTGTTCTGTTATCTTCCAGGTCTGATATTCTTTGTTCTGCTTCCCCCATTTTGCTTCTGAGGCTTTTTCCATTCCTTTCCTCTTGATTGGATGAGTGTTTGATTTCCGTTTTCATTTCCTCTTCTGAATTCTTTAGTATTTTTACTTCCTTTTGGAACTTCTCAATCTCTTCCTGTAGCTCTTTTCTTCACTGGTTGGTTTCCTTATCTTTTTCAGCATGGGATCTTTTCAGTGTTTTTACTTCCTTCCAGAGTTTGTCATTCTGTCTCTCTAGGTCATTCTTGAGTTCTTCATTCTCTTTTCTTAATTCTTTGATTTGCTCTTTATAATCTTGTAGTTCTTTAAATATGTTCCCAATTGTATTTCTGATATCTGTGTCCTGGGCCATCCCCAGAGGGATCCCAGTGTAGGAATCTTCCATAGGTTGGTAGAGCTTGGTGTGGGATAATCCTGCCCCTTTCCCATGTTGTCTCTTCTTCGTGTTCCTGGCATATGGGCTTCTCCTTGCTTGTATTCCAATGTGAGTTCCAAATGTCTCTTCACTTTGTTGAAGGCTTGCTTTGCTTGCCTCCTTCAGATGCCTTCATAATCCCAGTTGGGGGGGTGCTCTTTAACCCGCTGCTGCGTTTCAGCTGATCTTGGGAGATCTCAGATCTCAAGACTCACACAACCCTACCTTTTATACCAGCTGGGAGGATAACTCCACCCCCGCAGCCACAAAAGCCAATTAAGCCAAAGACATCTGGATTAACTAGATTAAGTAGAACAACAATCAGCCTTGCTGAAGCACCCAGCTCCTACCTACCTTCCTGGGCTTCAGCTGGTCTTGGGAGATTAGATCTCAAGACTCACACAACCCTACCTTTTATACCAGCTGGGAGGATAACTCTGCCCCCACAGCCACAAAAGCCAATTAAGCCAAAAACAACTGGATTAACTAGATTAAGTCAAACAAGAATCAGCCTTGCTGAAGAACCCAGCTCCTACTTACCTTCCTGGGCTTCATCTAGTCTTGGGAGATCTCCATCATAGTGAGTCTTAATAATACTATGTCTGCTTACCATGATAACAATTTTAGAAATTCCATTAGGACTTGTCACCTGTCTAGAAATAGGTTGTTGGCCCTGATAACAGCTCCAGGTATGGACTCCACCTTGGGAAGAGGACTTAAATACAATCTGAAAGTGGCTGGTTACTCTCATAATATTCATTACAAGAATGGGATCTTTCCAGGCTAGACATTACTGTAGTTTTCAGGCTAGACATGTAGGTAATGTTGATGATACTTTCTCTCCTGGTAGCATCAAAACACCTTCTAAAGCTATGAAAACTACCCAATAGATGTAAAGTTTTGAGGTCAGTACTGGCTTGATTTCTCCATATATGTTCTATGATTCACATATGGAATGTCTTTATGAAAGGGACTTACCGTCAAGTTCTGGCAGGTACCCTTAGTCATGACAATTGCTATTATTTTTTGAGTGGCTATGGGAATCCCTTAAGAACACCCTCCCCCCCAAATGGAACCCATTCTTGGCAATGGGCTTTTAATTTTCTAGCCTATGTTGTCTTGCCAGGATATTGTCCGTCCATTATAGGATAACTCCATTTAAACTCTTTTTATATAGGCATATATTTGAGGTGGACTCTTTGGTAGCAGATTTCCATATGGCTTTTTAAAAAAGCCACTAGTGTTAGTTTTCATTCCCTATTCCCCCTCTCTTGTCTTCCCATACTCCACCCCATTTAGCCATGCCTTCTCAATATTTTCCTCTCCCTTTTATATCACTAAATTCTACCTTCCCTTTCATGAAGCCTTCAACAATGTGGCCCCTTCTAGTTAACTGACCTCTAACATTTTCCAATTGAAGCACACAGCCCAGTGATTAAATGGTGGACATATGAAAGATAATATGTGACATTTGGACATTTGTTTTTCTGCATCTGAGTTACCTCACTCAAGATGATTATTTCCATTTGCATCTATTTATCTTCATATTTTATAATTTTATTTTATTAAAAGATAAATAGTACTGCAATATTTTCATCATCCATTCATATAACTTAGAAATATGAGTTATTTCCATTTCTTGGTTGTTTTGAATAACAATGAATGAAGATGAGCAGATATCTCATAAAAATATACAGAGTCCTTTGGGTATATGCCAAATTTTGTTTTAGCTGTATCGTATGTTAGATCAACTTTCATTGTTGAAATATATTTCAAACTTAGATCATAAAACTCATGGAAGTATGAATAGAGCTTAGACTACTATCTGTATGCATATAGTATTAATGGAATAAAAAGTGAAGGTAGAAAGAAGTGAAAGTGATCACTTGAATGAGAAATTGGCAAAAGGTAAAGCCAAGGTTGGGCTGGAGATATGGAGATGGCTCAGTGATTAAGAGCACTGGCTGTTCTTGCAGAGGACCCAGGTTTGGTTCTCAGACCCACATTGAGCCTAATAACCATCTCTAATTCCAGTTCCAGGAAATCCTATGCCCTCTTCTGTCCTCCCTGGTCATTGCATGTCTTGGGTGCACTCATAAACATAAAATGCAGGCAATACAATCATACACATAAAATAAAATAAAAATAATAAATAAAATAAACTTTATAAAGGTTGACAGGCATTATTTTTTAGAGTTAACTCCAGTAGCATGATTTCCCTCCCACATGACTTATTTATTGTGTGTCTGCTGAAACATGTAAAGACATCACAGTTCATGTGTAGAAAGCACTGCCATGCTTACATAGATCGAGATGATCTGGGATTCTGTGGTCAAGGTGCCTTGAAAATTAAATGAAAGAAATGGAAGCAGGCCTCACTCTAATCAGTGCTTTATCACCCAACAGAGGCTGTTACTTGACTTACATTTAGAGATTGAATGACTCCTCATTTCTGTGCAAGTTATGTATGGAAAGGCATTCTGCCAGATCACTTGACATCTAATTCTCCACTGTGTCCACTTTGCTTGTTACTGCTATCCATTCAGCCTCAGGCCTCGAAATGCCAGTTGGAAAACATCCAGTTTTTCAGTTTTGAGATACTACTTTAACAATTGGCTGGCTGGCACAAAAGTGAAGTGTAGAGAGGGCTTCATCAATGTCATCAAAGGTTGTTGACAATACTCAGATTCAAATCCCAGACTCAAATTTCACTATGTAATTGTGACCAAGGTGAGCTCTTTGTAGCTCAGCTTCCTCGGAGGCCCCTTGGTATTAGAGCACAGTGAATAACGATGGCACTAGTGGAACAAACATAATTCAGGTGGAAACTCATCTCCACCACTCTAAAGCTGAGTCATTTCTTCTTTGTTCTTTTGTTCAATATATATATATATATTTTATAATAAACATTTTATTGTATTATTATTTTTATTTTATAACTATGAGTGTATTGTCTGCATGTACATAAATGCACCCACGTCATGCAATGCCTGCAGAGGTCAGAAGAGATCTTTGGATCTCCTAGAGCTAGAGATATGGACAGTTGTTAGCTGACATGTGGTTGCTTGGAATCAAACCCCAGATCCCCAGGCTCTTAACTGCAGCCCCTTCAATGTATATCATTTATTAATTTTTGTGCATTTCATACAATATATCTCAATTACATTCATAGTCACTCACCAATCAGATGAGTCTACCATATATCCTAAGGTCTATGAAGTCAAGTTTGTGTACACATATGTCCCTCGGTGGAAGTTCATCCACTGGAATCTAGTCAACCTATCCAGATTCTCTCTCTCTCTCTCTTTTTTTTTTTTTTTATCTTTTTGAGGCAGGGTCTCCTTTTAGTCCCAGCTGGCTTGGAACTCACTATATAGATCAGGCTGGCCTTGAACACACAGAGATCTGCCTGCCTCTGTCTCCCAAGTGCTGGGATTAAAGGCATGTGCCACCACACCAGGCTGAGTCTCTCTCTTTTAAAGATCAACTCCCCTCACCTAGCAGTAATCAGCTGATCAAACAGTTTTTGATTAAGGTTGAGGCCTCCTTCCCTTTTCCTCATATCTGTTTTTGAGTTTTAAGTGAGTTTTCATAGGTCTTGTTCATGCTGGTAGCATTGCTGTAAGTTCAGTACGAGTAAGTTCCTAGAGGCCTGAAAGACTCTGCTTCCTTATGGCCATGCACCAACAATGTCTTACAATATTTCTGCCTCCTCTTCCACAATGGTCCCTGAGCCATTGGTGATTGAGGTTTACTGTAGGAGTCTTGCTCAGAAACATGCTCATGGCAGTCTCTTATTTTGTACACTTTGGCCAGTTGTGGCCTTCTATGTGTATCATAGTCTATTGCATGAGGAACCTTCACTGATGAGAGTTGAGGGATGCATTAGTATTCTCCCTGACCTCTGTTCTGCTAAGTTTAATGGGCCTTATGTTTAGAGGTTCCACTGGAGATGTGTCATGTAAGGCCAGGCATCTCTCAGACACTTATTCTCTGTGTGTGACTAGTTGTGGAGCTCTGTAATAGTCTCCATTTCTTGCATAAGAACCTTCTTTGATGAGTGGTTAATGGTATAATTGTCTGTAAATAAAAGGAGCCATATTTAGCATACAGTAAGAACTTATGTTTGTCTATGGACAGAAATTGGGTTTTCTCTAGGATCTATGACTTCTCCAGCCATACGTATTTGGTTACATTTACTGTGTCACTCATGAGTTCCCTCCCATTGAGAGGGCTTTAAATATATAGCGGCTGAGAACCGTCTGTGACTCCAGTTCCAGGAGAACTCCAGTTCCAGGGGAATCTGAGACCCTCTTCTGACCTCCGCGGCATCGCACGACACGGGTGCGCAGACCTGCATGCAGGCAATACATTCATACACATAAAAATAAATAAATAAATAAAAAAAAAATTTTTAAAATATATAGCTGTCGATTAACCCCAAGATTGACCCACTACTGCAACAATATAGTTTGATATACCTAATCATTGTGGTTATTAGGCTTTACAGCTGGGGTTGGACACTGATTGATTTCTCTGCGTTAGCAGCTTAGCTAGTATCCTCCAGAAATCCGAGTGCTAGTGTTCAGGGAGCAGGCCTTCAGAGCAGTTCCAAGTCCACTGCTCCAAATCCTGCTTCTGAAGTATGTCCAGTCCTCAGCAATAGGGTCTTATGTTCAAGTTCCGGGAGGTAATCAAGGGCTGTTGTAATAGCTGTGTTATTTTGGGAGTCTCTTGAACTGTACTGGCCAATACCACTTCCTAAAACTTTAGTCAGTCTAGTGATGTTAGCGTATACTACTGTAGTGCCTACTTTGCACTTCTGTTTGGATCCTATGAGATCATGCACTAAGCCCAATGGCTGACATAATTGCTTCTCTTTCCTTTCTCTCTTTTTCTTCACATTTGTAAATAGAAGGGAAAATTGTTATTTATTTTGATCCCATACGATGCGGTATTTTTTTATAGTGTAGTTTCTGACAATTTCTTTCTTGAGGAAATTTGGCATGTGATATGTTAGAAGCAGTTAGAAGGTTGTAGAATATAACACATGGGACCGATAATTTCTTATGCTCTCTTATCATTTTCTCTGTTAAAATATGAACTTCTACCATTCTTTTTAGGAATATAGTAATGTCATATTGCTTTGATTTTAATGAGATCTGTTCCAAAGGTGGAACCCTTTGAGGGTTTCTTTATTAAACACCGACCCCAGCTGTTTTATGTCCTGCAGGTGCTATGTAAATGTCAAATATTAATGTTTTACTATCTAGTAAAACAGATGAAATAAGATTTTTGTTACTGCTTATTTCAAAGGCTGCAAGTAAGAGAAGGTCATTGTCCTTTTGATTATTCAGCTGCAGTGTTACTTTAAAACTTACAGTGAAAACAAATGCCAGGGCTGCTGTCATATTAGAAATAAAAGTTAAGGTGGATAACATTTACAGAGCACTTATTAAACCCCAGATTTCATGGTAAGCTCTTTTCTTGTGTCCTCTCCTCTAATCTTATCCAAACATTGTGAGATTGGTAAGAGTCCTAGTTTCCCATGCTAGACAAAGAAATAGAACTGGGTGGCTGGGTATAAAGTTAAAGCCAAGTGGGTCTGATACAAATGTCAATGTTGATGATTAAGAGTCATAAGGACTGATGTAGCCTGGGGATGGTTTAGAGGCTCTGACCGTTCCATGAACATGGCTGCTGAGGATTGTTGCCCAGAAAGATGATCTAGTGTTACCAAAAATTCTGAGTCTTTAAAGGATCACATTACCAAAGCGCACCTCTGAAAAAGTGAGGAAAGTATTTGAATGGTCAGTTACCTAAAGAATACTTGGCATGACCAAAGTATATGAAAAAAGCATTGAATATTGATAATGATCAGAAAAATGCAAGTTAAAACTGTAGAGATGTGACTTCATTCCTGTTAAATGGATATTTAAAAAACAAAAGTTGCTGGGTGTGGTGGTGCATGCCTTTAATCCTAGCACTTGGGAGGCAGAGACAGGCAGATCTTTGTGAGTTCAAGGCCAGCCTGGTCTACAGAGTGAGTTCCAGGACAGCTGGGGCTACAGGGAGACCCTGTCTCAAAAAAAAAATGACCAAAAAAAAAAATCTTAGTGCTTGGGAGGTAGAGGCAGGTGGATCTCTGTGAGTTCAAGGCCAGCCTGGTCTATAGAGCGAGTTCCAGACCAGCTGAGGCTACAGGGAGATCCTGTCTTGAAAAGACAAAAAAAAAAAAAAAAAAAAAAAAAAAACACAAAAAAACAAAAAAACAAAAAACACAAAAAACACATACTATTGGAGGAAATGTGAATTAGTGAAGATATTATGGAAAATATATGGAAATTTTTAATTTTTTAAAATTTATTCTTGTATGTGTATGAAATGTACTGTCTGCTTGTAGGTTGGTGCACCTGTGTCGTGCAATGCCGCGGAGGTCAGAAGAGGGTGTCCGATTCCCCTGGAACTGGAGTTAAAGACAGTTTTCAGCCGCCATGTGGGTGCTGGGGATCGAACCCAGGTCCTTTGCAAGAGCAGTCGGCGCTCTTAACCGCTAGGCCATCTCTCCAGCCCTGGAAATTTCCTAGAATAAAGCTACCATATGCTCTAACAGTCTAGACTTGGAGAGTATATCCAAAGTATGTGAAATTAGTATGTCAAAGAGCTATCTGCACTTCTGTGATCATTGCGACATTATTCACAGCAGCCACAATGTGTTATCCCCTAAGTGTCCACAAATGGAGGGGTAGATAAAGAAATGTGCTCTATACATGCTAGAATGCAATTCAGATTCAAATCCTATAATTTGTGACATTGTAGACGATCTCTTATGTTGTGATCTAGAGACTATCTTTTAACTGATATGAGCCACATACAGAAAGACTAATATTTCAGTATCTCATTTGTATGTGGAATACATAAAAGTCAAACTCATGGTAGTGTAAAGTATAATGATAATTATTAGAGACTTGGAATAGGTTGTAGGATTGTGGCAGGCTTGGTCCAAGGCTGTAGTTGTAGGATTCTCAAGGGCTTGGTCCAGGGCTGTAAAATTCCAGTCAGGGTGGCTGGAGAGATGGCTCAGTGACTGACTGCTCTTGCAGAGGACCTGGGTTTGATTTCCAGCACCCATTAAAAAAATTCCAGTTAGGAAGAAGTTTGAGACATATACTCTACCACTTGTTGACTGTATATAATAATCAAGTATTGTGGGTGTTTCTATAACTTTTAAATTATTTTATTCGTGTGGGTATGATGTGTATGTATAGTGTGTATGTGTGTATATATGTTCTTGTGTGTTAGAGTGTGCATGTACCTGCCACAGTGCACCCATGGAGATCAGAGAAAACTGCAGGTTTCCATGCCTTCTAATTTGTCTTGAGGCAGAGTCTTCTGTTGTTCACTGCAGTGACGTTTGGGTCAGCTGTCCTCCAGGCTTCTAAAGTTACTCCTGTCATTGCCTCCTGTCTACCATAGGTGCACTGGGATTACAGATGAACAAGACCATATCCAGCTTCATGTGGATCCTGAAAACCCAAACTCTGCTCCTTTTGCTTGCATGGCAGGTATTTTATTGACAAAACTATTATCACAACTCTAAATCACTAATATGTTAAATGTTCTAACTAAATATATTTAATTTGCCTGGTTTAGACACTTTAACATCTATACATACTGTAAAAAAGATGTTTTCCATAATAACTATACATACTATTTTGACAGTTAAAATAATACAATACTTGGATAAAATACATATTTTATAAAATCTGTTTTTTCAAGATTTAGTAACTCAGGGTCACACTGATGCCCATGGTTACACAAACTGGATGGGTAAAGAGATTGAGGGTGACAGTAATCAAAATGTACTATGTATGTGCATATACACATATGTGTAAGCTATATATATATGTAATTAACAAAAAACAACTTTAACAAGATTTGGTAACAATGTTTAGCTTGATATTTTAAAATTTCATATATTTCTATTTATTGTTAATTTTTATTCTAGTGAAAATGATTTTAAGCAATGGAATTATATTGGTGAATTTATTTACATAAAAGTTTATGTTCAGATGTCATAATTTTGGTATATGTGTGGATGCATATTTTAAAGTAATAAAAATTAGAAGGAACAAAAACAACAACAACAAAAAGACTGAAATAGTAAACTTCTGCCCAAACTTATACATTAAAAATTTTTTTAAAACTCTGAGAAAAAAGATTCAAAACAGGACAGAATGCATGAGCACTGGCAGGGTGGGGGGCAAGGAAGGGGTGTAAATTTAAGAAATTTTTATGAAACACACAAAACTTCAATAAAATGATTTAAATAAAAATAAAAGAATAAAATTTCCTCCAAGTGATAAATGAATGGCTCATACTTGGGAAACCTGAAACAGATTACTATCTTGTCAAATGATGGTGCGTCCCAACTTTAGGACTCAAATCTGTAGCATTATCTGCTCAAACTGGCCCTAGTTCTAGAGACTGTTTAGTCTAGCAAGAATCTGTTATGGGCTTTCCAAACAATGTTATTTGCCCTCTGGTACAATGAGTTCATACAGTATACCCTTTTGTTCCAAGTACAATGTTCTTTCTAATTTTGTTTCAGATATAATGGCCAAAATTCACCAGGGGTGGTCCTCACTGTCTTGACTTTTAAACAGATATCAGCTGTGCTCACTGTTACATAAAGAGCATGATAGGAGATTTGGGACCAGAAGGGTGTTTCAGATATTATTATACTGATAACAGTTGTATCGCATGATAAAAATCCTGATGTTTACACTGGCAGAAGCTGATCCTGAAGATATGATTTTCCTGTAAGGAAGAATTCTATGAAAACCACGCCTTGTTAATTCGTGGAGTGTTAGAATTCAAGAAAAACTTGACATTTTAAGTTTTAATTTATCTAACTTATAAATGAAATGCCTGTGATCAATGGAAAGCTATTTCTTCAAAGCCACACACAAAACTCATGTCTTATATCATCCATCCATTTCATACCATGTTAAGCCACAAAAGAGCTAACAGCCCAGGGTGGAGACTTTGAAGCATGCTATAGCATCACTAGAAGCCTTCTATTCCCTGGATTATGTGCTCCAGAATACATAGCTTTTGCATTTGGTCCATCCTTGACATTTTTCAAATCTTGGAGCAACTTTCTATCTCCAATAAAGAGCATATAGAAGCCATAGTTTACTTCTGGTGCTGGAGAAATGGCTCAGCATTTCAGAGCTGCTCTTCCATGAGACCCAGGTTCAAATCCCAGCACCCACATAGTGGCTGACAACTGTCTATAACTCCAGTTCCAGGATGTGATGCCCTCTTCTGACACTGCAACGCATGTGTGCACTTACATACTTGTAGGCGTAACACTCACAGTCATAAAATTTTTAAAAAATGAGTAAATAATGTTTTATTTTTTAAAAAAAGAAGCCACAGTTGACTTCTGAACTATTTGTGTTTATGTCCACCATATATGTGAGGTCATTCAAAGCAAATTTCACCTTAGATAAGGAAGAACTAAGAACCATCTGAATGCATATACTGCCAAGGAAAGCTCTGTTTATAACTTTCAGTTTTTGGATGAAAATTAATTTTCTCCCCAATTTGCAAATGATGAAGTCATTTAGGCCAAAGACCTAAGTATGTCCCTTATTTTAACAAATATACAGCAAGAAAGATCCTTTGAGTTTTCTTCCTTTTATATGATGAAATTTGATAATTAATTATTAAATTAGGATGTTGGCACAAGTAAACTTCCTTTTCAGGAAAGGACTAGCAGCTGATATTTTCCAGATTTTGTCTAAGGACAGAGTCAACAGTAGCATTATTACAGTGCTAATTATTTAGTCCTTTGGTGTCCTTTTTCTTAAACAGGAAATGTATGAATCATATTTCCCCTATCATGTAGTATGTAACCAGGAAAGACACAGTAGTAATGCATGATAATAGAAAATAAATATTCTTTTGTAACAAGTTGAAATAAGATTAATGAAGCAGATGATTAGACATGTTAGTAAAGGGTTCTTTGTCTGACTGATGAAATCATTCCATTTCCTTAATGGTCAAGTTTTCCAACTGCCTTTTAAAACAGACTGTAAGATTCCAAGTCCCTGGTTACAGCAAACTCTACATTCCAATAGGACTAAACAGTAGGGAGTTTTCTGGGCTTTTCTGATTGAATGAAAACATACAGAGTTTCTCTAGCTCTCTTCAGTTCTATATGTCTGAGAGCTAGTCAGTATAAAAACCACCAGATTTGTCCTCAGGCTTAGAAAAGTTAAATACTTAGTCCCTATGGAACTTTTACCTGGCTACCTGGGCAGTAGTTAAGAAACTTTTTGAGTAAGGTCGTCAGCATTTTCAAAGGATAAGATAATGAACCTACTCTTTCGCACAATACATAAGGAGATCCAAATCCTTACTCCCCACCTCTTTACTTCTTTGTCATCATGGGTACTATATCTTCAGCTATTATTTTATTCCAAAAAAATAATTTTTTTCTTTCAGCATTTTTGGGAAAATTATGAATGAAATTAAAATTTTACACATGTAAACATATAACAATTATTAGTTAATTTCAACTAAAACTAATTTTCTAAAATCCAAGTTTTTCTGTCCTAGTAACAATAAGTGTTATTCTTAACAGCACCTAACAAAATGTTTCTTACACAAAATTGTGGCCCAATAAGCATTTGTTACATTCAATTCAATTCCCAAGTCTGAAAGAGTAATAAAACTGACACGCGCTGTGTCTGCCAGGAAACACGCTGGCAAGTCTCAGATTGTTCACATGTGTTATGGTCACAGATGTTGGGAATGGCCTAAGAGAAGAGAGGAACCAGGCCTTTAAACAGCACTTTGGAAGATTTCCAGCTCTCAACTTTAGTTGTCTTGCAGAACAGCACAGGACAGGAGACTGGTTTTTTGGAGCTGTTCAGTAGCTTTCATTAAAACCAACTTTTAGAGTTTGTTCTGTAGAGTGGCTGGATCTGGTAAGTTTGACTTATTTTCTATCCTGAACACAGTCAGCAGAGTTAATAAATGTACTTGCTCTTGAAATAATGATCACTATAAAGGGTTACAATAAATAAATGAAAACAATGATTCTTTCTACCTGCAACGACTGGTGGGAGACAAATAGAACTCTCGGAATGGGTTATTTGGAAAGGGTTCAACAGGGTTTGGAGAAACCACACATTGAGAGTGTGGTATTCCTGGAAGAGTGAAACCACCCAGCTCCTACCACTTGGAACCAGAAGTTGCCAGAGCCCAGCCCCAGTCAAGTGGGAAAAGGTGCCTTGATTGGAGCTGGAACTTTTAGCTGACGAGTGCAGGCTGGCCTTCAGAAAAGGTTCTCGGCAGTGGTACAGTCAGCAGTGGACTGCTCTAGCCTCAGCCCACGTCCTTCAATCTTCCTCTGTTCCTTTATTGAAGCAAATGGCAGAGATATGAGGGAGAAACGAGTGAAGGAAAATGAAGCATGCCATCTTTCAAGGGGACCATATTCTAATGTGGAGTACCAGGATTACAAGCTCCTCTATAAAGTGACAATGCATCTATTGTTTATCTTCTAGACAGACACCCTAGGCTACTTACCAACTCAGAGTCTGAAAATCAGTGACAAGTTGCTTTTGCATCTACTTTACTCCCTCCTTCCCATCAACCCCATGCTTCGTCTGACCCAAGTGTACATTCATATTATTAGTCACATGCTTAGTTGGCAAAGCCAATTTTATTAGCTTCCAATCACTGTGAAAAAGTAAGAGAAAAAAAAATCAACTGGAAAGGAAGAAAGATTTATTTTGGCTCATTGCTTCTGAAACTAGTCTGTTGTCACTTGGCCCCATCATTTGGGGTATAAATTGAGGCAGAAGTCTGGCAGGGAGTTTGTGGTAGTGCAAAGCAGATTAGGTCATGACAGCCAAGATGGGAGGGCTTTTGTGGTCCCATCTCCTTTAAGGTTACATGTGCATTGTCCTAACCTCCTTCTCCTAAATTTTTCATCACCTCCCAATACAACCTCATATTGGCATCATAGCCATAAACACACGAGCTTTGCTGGAACATCGGCTATCCAAACCATAATACCTTCTATGGTTAAGGTTGATGTCATTCCCTGTTTGTAAACCCGGTATAGATACTATTTCTTCATTTTCTCCATTTACAACATGTATTCCATAGAAGGAAATAATCATTAATTTAACACTTATTTCAATGATTGAATGTTTTAATTACATAGTGTAATTTTATGACCATAGCATAGTGTTATGACATAACACTAGCATTATGTTTACAGTGTTTTAGTGACTTTATAATTTTCAATATTTTTGCTGCATTTCTAAAACACAAGGGTTCAAATGAAAAAAGATTAAGTGGCTTCCTGAAAGACACGAATGAATCACTCAGGTTGAAGAGTGAAGACTTAAAACTAGATATGTCATTCAAATGCAGAATTAGTTCTACTGCATGATATTGCTACACACAGCACAGAATAAAAGTGGCTAAGTGTTTTCTTGTAGTCTAAAATCTTTCACCTTCATCTTCCCACTTAAATATTACTTTGAAATAAGGCATAAATTTACAGACACAGTACTGTCAGAAAACATTGTCTTATATGTATTATTGCTAATTTATTGGATTTTTCCATTATAAGTTTTTTAGATTTATATTATAGTTTTATTTGTATATGCATGTGTCTGTGTAAGTTTATTACACATATATGCAGGTGCCTATGGAGGCCAGATGAGAGGGCTCTGGATTTTCTGCAGCTGGACTTACATGTGGCTTTGTGCACTGTCCAACATCAGTGCTGTGAACCAAACTCTGGATTTCTGGAAGAGCATCTAGCAATCTTAACAGCTGAGTCATCTCTCTCCTCCTCCCATAGTCCTTAACAGAAGGAACTGAGACACCAGAATGTTAACGTGGCACCCTGGGGAGTTTGACTAGTTAAATGTAAACAAATATTGTCATCTTCCTTAAGACATAGTGAGTTTTCATATAGGAAGTCCCATATCTTCAGAAAAGCCCCAGACTTTAACAGATGTTCGTAGTTGTTCAGTGTATGCATGGGGCTTTGTTACTTACTATTGATTATGTTCTTAAGGGAATCAGACACTGTTGCTTCTGTTTCTTTAGCTATTCACATTGCCTGAACAGTATTGAGCTCAGTGGGTGAAGATACATATTTATCTTACTAGAAGCAGAAATCTATACCACCTGGCCCCAAAGAATGTCTATCGTCGCTGATAATGAGATTTGGAGGAACGATGAGAAAGTCCTCAAGGCTTTCTGCCTTACACTTGTCATAGAGACCCAGGGTACCAATCACTTGTATCTAATGTTTTATCAAAATTTAGATCCTGGGTTCTACCATTATTAATATATATTCAGTGTGCAAATTAACAGATGGACCATAACATTTTCTTACATGTATGTGATGGACTTTGATACATTTCACCCTACTATTATCCTCCATACACTTTACCTATCCTTCTGACTTCACTAGAGTTAGAAATGACTGTGTAGAATATCAAGTTTAGTCTTCTGTCTTCAGGCTTTGGTATCGTCTTTATTTTATTTTATTTTTTTAATTTATTTCTGTATGTGTATCAATGTACTGTCTGCATGCAGGTTTGTGCACCCGTGTCGTGCAATGCCATGGAGGTCAGAAGAGGGTGTCGGATTCCCCTGGAACTGGAGTTCTTCTTGAATTTGAGTTTCAGAGGGTTCTCGGCCGCCATGTGGGTGCTGGGGATCGAACCCTGGTCCTCTGTAAGAGCGGTCGGCGCTCTTAACCACTAGGCCATCTCTCCAGCCCCATTATCATCTTTATCACATAGGTGAAGTACCAAATATCCAGGCTTCTGAGTCTCTGGATTTCCAAATAAAATATTCATAATAAATGTGATGACTCAATATTTTTTTATCTTAGTCTCCTTCTTACTGCCTTCTTCACTGCCTCTCATGGATTGGAATTTGGCCCTATGCCCTATTGTTATGTCTTCAGTTGTTATTTAATATTCTTCACTTTTAATGCAGGGCCAGTAACATCAAATTTCATAAAAGAAAATACTTCATAGTATTTCAAGAAAAGCTTCATTTTCTTGGCTTACATTTCTTAAATTATCCTGGTAGTTTGGCACATGAAAACATGATTCTAGCACTGGATTCATTTTCTAGTTAATAGTGACATAATATCAGCTAGTGTGCCCTGGGAATACAATCATCTTGGACATAAAATTGATTGTTAGTATTACATGCAGGTTTTGTTTAGGTCTCTCCATTGTCTTGAAAAAAAAATAAAAATAAAGCCCTCCAAATCATAGTACTGAACTAGGTTTGGTGGAGAATGAGGAATCAAACGTGTCAGGACATATGTTGCAGAAAATCAAGAGAGTACCTAATTTTCAGAAGTGAAGGCCAAAGGAAAATAGTCCATTCTTCCATTCTCATGGCTAGATCCTCAAGCAAAATCACATGGTTGAATATTTGGTCTTTGTGTCATCCAAGCACATACAACATGAGATATTTTCAAAGAGAATATAGTTAGGAGCCAGGCAGTTCATAAACTAACTTACTGTCCTTTTGATCAGTTTGAAGACCAGAGAGAGCTAGGAGGAATAAAGCTTGGATGTCACCTCTTCCCACATAACTTCTCCTTTACTTGCTCCAATTCCAGTTCACAGTCAATGCTACTGTTCTGAAAACGTTTCCCTTGCAAAACACATAAATGGCTCTATAATTCATTATCCTCTCAACATACTTGATATAAGTTTGAGTTTGCTTCTGTGTGTGTGTGTGTGTGTGTGTGAGAGAGAGAGAGAGAGAGAGAGAGAGAGAGAGAGAGGCTGGAGACTGGGGGATTGTTTCCGAACTCCTTCTATTCCATTCCCCCAATCCCATTTCTACTTCTTAGTCCCAAATGTTGACTTGTTTCTTGTGAACTGTACAGGGTCTGACATTTTTTGGATACTCGTTGGACCATCTTGGTCATTGTGCTGACATATGTGCATCTCTCTTTGACCTTCACTTACTTTCCTGTCCTTAGGCGTAGGGTCCTCTACTTGCTTCCCTCTGGCTGTTGGTATACAGTATAGAATATGGCTTTGTAGAGTATCTCTGCCACTACAAAGTGCCTAGATTTGTAAACTCAAACTGGTGTAAAAAGTAGTAAGATCAATCATCTTTTCACATCCAGCCATTGGTATAGATCCTGCATGTAGCTAATTCTATGAATAACATTTGGGTGTATTCTTAAAAAATGGAGGAAGACAAATCACAAATGTAAATCTTAAATGTGTAAATGAGGGTTAGAATGGATCTTTGGCCAAATACATAATTTCTGAACAAAGCATGAAGACAACATAAAAGAAGAATGGTAAATCAGAGAGGCTTATAGTTCTTGCAGCCATGGGGACCACACAGAGGATCATGACGGACTGTGCTCAGGAGGAGCCTTTGCACATCAGGTTCTGAGAAGTTGCTTTGCTAAAGGTTCATCCTGTTCAACAAAACCCAGGGTGTCATATGCATTTGTAAGCCCTGGTTCTCAGACAATCATCTACCTAAATACAGACACACACTTACCTTTCATTATTTCATCCTCTTTCTTTTTTTAAAAAAAAAATTAATTTTATTTATTTCTGTATGTGTATGAAAGTACTGTCTGCATGCAAGTTTGTGCACCCCTGTCGTGCAATGCCGCGGAGGTTAGAAGAGGGTGTCGGATTCCCCTGGAACTGGAGTTCTTCTGGAATTGAAGCTTCAGACGGTTCTCAGCCGCCATGTGGGTGCTGGGGATCAAACCCGGGTCCTCTGTAAGAGTGGTCGGCGCTCTTAACCACTAGGCCATCTCTGCAGTCCGTGCCCACTACTTTCTATGAGAATTAGTATGTAACACAGAAATAAATTTTAAAAAAAGTAGTGGGCACATATGTACTGAGCATCAGCTGTATAGTATCACTGTGATCATTAGTAAATATTCAAAGGTGACTAGTGCTATAAACATTGTAGGTCTAGCCTCTCATGAAAAAAGAAATGGCAATTTCATTTACCTGAAAGCATGTGTGAATTAAAGAGACTGGAAGCATATGGGAAGGAAAAGCCTTTGAGCAAGTTGGTAAAGCCTAGAAATTGTCCTCTGTGAATTGGGATTGCAAAGAATTGTGTCACACTATATCTAAGGAGTCATGAGGAAAGTCTATTTAGTCCAGATAGAGAAGTAATGGATGGCGTAAGTAAGGGCACTACTAGTACAAGCTTGATGAGCCAATGGGTTTTACTGTGGTTCTTTCAGGAGTATCAGTGAAGGATTACTCAAAGGAGCAGAAATGACCCCAAAACAGCTACATCAAGGTCTACCTCAGTATGGACAATAGCTCATGAAAGCAGGAACTCTGGGGTTTACAGCTCAGCAAGTGTAGTTCTTTCTTTTAGGCAGCTCTGTTGGTCTGAGCCTCTTCTATGCAGCTTGGCTTGTCTGGAAGTGTCAGTCTTTACTGCTTATATGAGGTTATGGAGGGAGAGATGTTGTGTATCTGGTAAGTTTCAGGGACTTTCTGGGGCTTTTGAGCAGCTTCCTTCTTAAGAAACCTCCCTTTACAACTTCTTGAATCTTAATGAAATTTCCTCCTATGAAATGTTTTATCTCAGAGGAAATTTCTTTTTTTTAATTTTATTTATTTTTGTATGTGTATGAATGTACTGTCTGCATGTAGGTCTGTGCACCTGTGTTGTGCAATGCTGCAGAGGTCAGAAGAGGGCGTCAGATTCCCCTGGAACTGGAGTTAAAGACAGTTCTTAGCCACCATGTGGGTGCTGGGGATTGAACCTGGGTCCTCTGGAAGAGCAGTTGGTGCTCTTAACCACTGGGACATCTCTCCAGCCCCTCAGAGGAAATTTCTACAGAACACGAGGTGCAATCTTTCTCAAATAAACTCAAAGAAAACAAAATCTCACTTGAATGATGAATTGTCTATTTTCTTTTTGGTTATTTTGTTGTTGCTGTTTTCTATTAAGCGTGAACTCACTATATAACTGGCAGGAATGGAACTTGCTATGCACTGCAGGGGCTAAAGGCATGGCTCCTATCTTACTAATAAACTAAAAGAGACATATCTCAAAATTCTATAAACTTAAAACATTTTGACCAATTGCAGTAATGTGTGATGGTAGCTCCAGGGTTATAGAATGAATTGGGGTTTGAATTTTTTCCAAAATTAAAGTCCAAAAGTTAGTAAATCAGATATTTCCTAGTTTTCAGTAAATTTATAATGCAATAATGTTACTCTATCATTTTGGATTTCTATTTTATCAGATCTCATATACATATATTTTTAACTCTGTAATATTAACTTTCCTCAATCTAGTCTTGTTGAATGGACTTGAACTACTTTATATGTTATTTTTATTATAACACTTGGCTTATATTAGTAATACTGTAATGTATAATTTGTACCATATCAAGCATTTATGGTGTTGGCTTAATGATATGACAATAGAAGACAACCAATAATATAAAATATTATGATAAATATAAAGATGATGGTCTGTTTTATACAGAGTGTTTCAATTAACCACTGCTATATATCAAATTACTCCCAAGCTCAGTGGTTTCATTGAGAATTAACTTTCATTCACTCACATATCTATGCATCAAGAGAGAGACTGCTGTTCAAGATTAGTTTTGCTTGGCTACTCTGGTTTAAACTGTATATCTGGCTGGCTTCTGCTCCATTTGCTTAAGTACTTGCTATACAATTTTAATCTGGGGTCCATGTTACAAATACAGTGCTTACTCAGGGAAGGCTGTTTACATAGTGATGTCAATGCTATAAGAAGCACACCCAACAGCAGCACACATTTGAAATACTGCTTATGTCACATATGCTAAGGTTCTACTGGTTAAAATAAGTCATGTGTCTATACTCAGTATCAATGATCTGGAAAAATATACTGTTTCCACTAAGTTGGAGAGAGCGGTGGATATTTTTATAATAGTGTAATCTGTCATGCTAGAGAAGTATTTGCTAAGAGCTGTCACATTGGAAATCACTTGGTAAGCAGACTTACTACCTACAGAGCTTTCTATGGGAAATCACAGAACCAAATAAAAGATTTCATTTTTTGAAATGTGAGAGTTGAGATCAGAATTTCCAAGTATATACACAGAAACTAAAAGGAGAGAGATAAGAAATGTGTTTCTTCAAAGACACAGAAAATCTGACCATTAAAGATTCAAAGCTGTCTTTTTTTATTGAATTTTGTGCATTTCATATAACATTTCTTAATCTAATTTAGACTCATATCCCCTTCCCTGTGGCCCACCCCACCCTAGCTCATGCATTCTCCCATACATGTCTTGCATAAAAAAAAAAATTCAAAGCTGTGGCTAATATAAGATTAAACAAGATTTTGAGGGACAGAAGTTCACTGAAATGTCTCACTTAGATGAGCATTCTCAGTCTTTCAACAAAGTTCACACTAATGGTGTTATCCCCCACCCCCCCATCCTTTTGTTTCACAAGCCTCACAGAAGCTATCATTAATTTGAGAGAAGTGAGATACACATTAAGAAGTAAAAAAACCAAACTGTAAATTTAGTTACTGGCATTTAGAACAAAGCACAGAACTGGTCTCTAAAATCTCTGACTATGACAACACTTTGGACCTCTGTGCCTGCAGAAGTAGGAAGCGTCCTCTGCAATTTGAGCAGCCTGAGACTTCCTTGTTGACAACTTTCTCTTCAGACCTGACCTTGGGAGACACTAGAAGAACTTCTATCTATGTAGAGCCAAAGATCTGGGAGATGGCCATTCTGGAGCCTGAAAAGTGTGCTGTTCTCTGTTGTATTCTCTTTATTAAAAAAAATTAAAGAATGTTGACTTATTTATTCTTTTTTTAAAAACATTTTCTTTTTTTAATATTATTTATTTTTGTATGTGTAGGAGTGTACTGTCTGCACGTAGGTTTGTGCACCCGTGTCATGCAATGCCGCGGAGCTCAGAAGAGGGTCTCGGATTCCCCTGGAACTGGAGTTGCAGACGGTTCTTAGCCGCCATGTGGATGCTGGGGATTGAACCCGGGTCCTCTGCAAGAGCAGTCGATGCTCTTTAATT
Source organism: Rhizomys pruinosus (assembly GCA_009823505.1). Taxonomy (NCBI): domain Eukaryota; kingdom Metazoa; phylum Chordata; class Mammalia; order Rodentia; family Spalacidae; genus Rhizomys; species Rhizomys pruinosus. The sequence continues at coordinate 669,676 of VZQC01005422.1, read as the reverse complement.
AATTAATTAATTAATTAATTAATTAATTAATTGTATGAATGTACGGTCTGCGATGCTCTTAACCACTAGGCCATCTCTCCAGCCCCAATTCTTATCTTATGTGTATTGGTATTTTCCCACCTTCCATGTGTACAATGCCTATGGAGACCAAAAGAACTCATGGGATCCCCTGGAACTGGAGTTGCTGACAACTGCTAGCATCCATGTGCATGCTGGGAACTGAACCTGGATCCCCTGCAAGAGGAGCCAGTGCTATTAAACTTTGAGCTTTCTTTAGCTCCCTCTTTCCCTTCTGATGGCCAGAATGAAAGAAATCATCAAAGTGACCCTAGAAGCTTTCTGTTGAAGACTGCAGATGTAGCAGTCTATTTCCCAGAATTACTGAATGACTGCATGTAAGAGAAAATCTGCACTATTCTCCCTGCTTTCCTGTCTTTTGTTCTTTTTTCTTGCCTTTGGAGAAATACTTCAGAGTCTGTTTAGTCAGAGTGATATAAAGTAATATACTTAGTATATCCAGATTACTTAGCATCTGCCTGTGTGATTTTTCTTCCAGTTGGAGATTATGTTGGTTACTTCCTGGGATCTCTGAAAATCACTGCCTAGCTAGTACTTCCTAATGTTAGAAACTCGTTAATGCTGGCAAATCATGATTGCGACTATGCTATTGAACATATGAAAAAGGGGATTTCATTTATTTTTTAGCCAAATCTGTGGAGCCATATATGAATTTACAACACATCTTGGATGTATTTCTGTTTCCTGTGATAATTCTCTTCCTGTTTGAATCATAAAGAATGCAGTATACCAGAGCAACAAACTAGGTATTTGTTATATATCTCTTAATTTTAAATAGCATGTCATTCTTGAATTGCTGTGGAAATCGAAATTCCATTTTCCTTTTTGAAAGTGTCTACTCAAGTCTATTATTACTGAGCTGTCGGTTTTACTATATTTACTGAGAAATAAAATCTGAACATACAATACCTCTTGTTATATTCGTTTTTCTTTTTGTTACTGTTCAACTACTTCACAACTTTAAATTTACAGGACATATTTTAGGGGTTTTATTTTCTTATCATAAGGATTAAAATGGCTTTGTTTGGTAATAATCTGCAATCATACCTGTCTACATAAATATTTGACAAGTAGAAATATGTATTCTGGTGTATGTTCATGGTGATGAGTTATATGTGGTCTTTCTCTTACCTTGCCAGTACCAGACATCTGTAAACATCTCCCTGGTTTCGTACACCTCCTTGTAAACATTTTTTCTGTCTGAACAATTTCTCAGATAAAGCATTTATCTATCATTCTTACAGTTTTTAGTTATTTTAGACTTTGTTATCCTCAGTTTGCCAAGGATATATTTGTCAAATAAATATATTAAAGCCTAGTCCTGGTCCCCAGTATTGACACATGAGCTCAGTAGATATCATCATCATTTTCTTTTTTATGTTTTTATTGATCTTTCATATTTCAGGCTTCATTTTTCAGTACAGTGTAGGCATATTCCCCTTTCCCTCCCCCCCCCCACCCCAGATCATGCATTCTGCCATAACTGTCCTGCATCTTTCTCTGAGTGTTTTTTTTTTATGTTTAGGAATTCATATTTTCCTCCATTCATTTTATATTACTCTAAAATATGGATACATACTTTCCACCCATACAGAGTAATTACAGAGTCTGAAAATCAGTGGTGGGTGGATTCTAGAGCCCATCGAGAGATTTGCCTTATAACAACATAGTTTCTTTCAGATAAACAGAAATATAGCAATAATGTTGTTCAGCTTGCCTTTCAACTGGAGATTTGGTGTTAGCACCCACAGACGAGGGAAACCATTCACCATTTGTTTTTCTGGGACTGTGTTACTTCACTTAGCATAATAGCTTTGGGCTCCATCCATTTACCTGCAAAGTTCATGATGTCATTCTTCTTACTGCTACATAGAACTCCATTGTGTAGATGTACCGCATTTTTGTCATCCACTTTCTGTTGAGGGGCATTTTGGTTGGTTACAACTCTTCACTATTGTGAAGAGAGCTGCAATAAACATGGATGTGCATGCATCTTTGCAGTAGGATGAGTTTTGGGAGTATATATCCAGGAGTAGTATGATGGGGTCAAATGTTAGGCTCATTTTGAGTCTTTTAAGGGTTCTCCACACTGCTTTCCACAGTGGTTGTACCAGTTTACATTCCCACCAGCAGTGGATGAGTGCTTCCTTTTCCCCACAACCTCTACAGCATTTGGTGTCTTTTGTTTTCTTCATCTTAGCTAGTCTTATCAGAGTGAGATGATATCTGAGAGTGGTTTTAATTTGCATTTCCTTAATTATTAATGATGTTGAACATTTTTTAAGATGTTTCTCAGCCATCTTTATTTCCTCATTGGTGAAGTCTCTGTTCAGCTCCTTACTCCATCTTTTGAGTAGGTGAGGTCATTTGTTTTCTTACTTCTTTGTTGTTTGAGTAGTTTATATATTCTGGATGTTAATGCTCTGTCACATGTATCACTGGTGAAGATTTCCTCCCACTCTGGGTTTTCTCTTCACTTCCTTGATTGTTTCTTTCACTGTACAGGAGCCTTTGAGTTTGATGAGGTCCCATTTGTCGACTGTTGACCTTATTTCCTGTGAAGCTGCTGTCTGATTTATAAAGTCTTTTCCTACACCTATGTCTTGTAGGTTGTTGCCAACTTTTTCTTCTATCACCTTAAGGTTTTCGGGTTCCACGTTGAGATCTTTGATCCACTTGGCGTTTATTTTTGTACAAGGTGAGAGGTAGGGTTTAAATTTGTTCTGCTACAAATAGTGATCCAGTATTGCAAGCACCATTTGCTTAAGATGCTATCCTTCCTCCATTGAGGGTTTTTTTTTTTTTGCCCCTTTGTCAAATATGAGGTGACTGAAATTATATGGGCTCAAATTTAGATCTTTAATTTTGTTCCATTGGTCAATGGGTTTGTTTTTGTGCCAGTACCTGTCTTTATGACTATGGCCCTATAATATAGTTTGAAGTCTGGTAGAGCAATCTCTCCTGTATTGCATTTTTCACTCAGGATTGCTTTAGCTATTCAGGTGTGGTATCACTCTGACACAAGTAGAAGTGGATGCTCAAACCTGGTACACTGAATTGCAGGGAAAAGGGAAGACACAGCACTCCTAAACTGTGGGGCCAAAGGCTGACAAACTTTCTACTCTCATTTGTCTAATCTAACAACTACACCAGGCAATGCCCTAATGGCACTCCCAGATCCTCCAGACTGCTGCCTGATTAGGACTCTACAGTCTAATTGCCAGACGGTCACCTGATTGGCTCTCTACAGTCTAATTCCCGCCCAAGCACTCAGCACACATCACAGCTGGTGACCTGGTGGGCCTTCTTCCAGCCCCACACCAGCTTCCCAAGTTGGTGGTCTGACTGGCCTCTGTTGAACCCACTGGTCACTACAACACAAGCCTCATGGGCTAAGATTACACATGCAAATAATGGCTGGTAATCCCTGTCCAATGGTATGAAGGACTTGTCTTTTTATTCACAGCATTCTGTTTTTATACACAGAATGACATCATATCTCAGGGCCTGGTTTCAGCCCCATACCTCAAGTTCCATAACATCGCAAGTACTTGTCAATGCCTTTGATCCCAAGGTGTCACAGGCTTGGTAATGCAGATGAAAATCCTGCCTTAGACTAGATTTTAGTGTAAACAGACAAGCAGGTAATTTAGCACAAAAGAAGCCACAGGCGGCCTCCTTTTTCCCTACATTTGGGGGTCTTTTATTTTTCCATATGAATTTAAGGACTTTTTTCCCCAAGTCTGCGAAGAAGCTCATGGGGATTTTCATTGGGATTGGATGGAATCTGTATATCAATTTGGGTAAAATGGACATTTTTATTATATTAATTTTCTTGATCCATGAGCATGGGAGGTCTTTCCATCTTTCGATGTCATTTTCAGTCTCCTTCTTCAGGGGTTTAAAATTTTTGTTGTAGAGGTCTTTGGTATCTTTGGTTAGGTTTGTTCCCAGGTATTTTATTACTTTTGAGGCTATTGTGAGTGGGAAGGTCTTATATTCCTTCTCCACTTGTTTATTGATGGTGTAAAGAAAGGCTACTGAGGGTTGAAGGGATAGCACAGCTGTTAAAGGCTAAGGCTAACAACCAAAATATATATAAAAAAGGCTACTGATTATTCTACATTAATTTTGTAGCCTGCCACTTTACTGAAACTCTTAATTGTTTCTAGAAGTTTTCTAATGAGTTTTTAGCAACCCTTACATAAACTATCATATCATCTGTAAAAAGGGATAGCTTAACTTCTTCTTTTCTGATTGGTACTCCTTTAATTTCCTTCTCTTGTCTTATTGCCCTAGCAAGTGTTTCAACACTATGTTGAAGAGGAGTGGCGATAAGGGACAACCTTGCTGGGTTCCTGCCTTTAAGGGAAATGGTTCCAATTTTTCTCCATTTAGGATAATGTTGGCAGTGAGTTTGCTATATATAGCTTTGATCATGTTGAGGAATGTTCCTTTCAGTCCTAATCCCTCTAGGACTTTAAACATGAAAGGATGATGGATGGATCTTGTCAAAGGCTTTTTTTGCATCATTTGAGATAATCCTGTGTTTTTTGTCTTTCAGTCCGTTTATGTGTTTTATGATATTTATGTATGTTGAACCATCCCTGCATCTCTGGTATGAAACCAACTTCATCATGATGGATGATCTTTTTGATGTGAGTCTGTATGCGATTTGCAAGTATTTTGTTGAGCACTTTTGCATCTATGTTCATTAGTGAGATGGGTCTATAGCTTTCTTTTTGGTTGTATCTTTGCCTGGTTTTTGTATTAGAGTGATGTTGTCTTCAGAGAAGGAGTTTGGGAGAATTTCCTCTGTTTGTATCCTTCCTGAGATATGCTGTCACCTGGCTTATAAAAACAAAGTGCTGTGAATGAATAAATGAATTTCCTTTCACTATCATCTGAGAAGTCCCCAAATTCGTTAATTTTTGTGCATGTGAGCTAGGCCCTTTTTTGGCATGAGGGTTGTGGTTGTTGTTTTTTTGGCTGGAAAGAGGTCGCTCTGCAGGCCACCAGCCAGGGAAGTGTGTGTCAGTTTGGCTTGCTGGTTTTTGACTGGACAAAGGCCTGCAACTGGCCACCAGTCTGTGTAACCTGGGGTTCTGGATTCCCAACAGGTGGGTGTTTTTTCAGCCATAGAAGGGCAGTGCCCAATGCCCAAGGCCAAGAGCCTGAATCAGGATAAGTAAGCTGGGCCAGGCTGGGCTCTGGTGTTCCCACAGCTGTGTTGAGGTTTTGCATTTTAGCCTCAGTTCCCAGGAGAAGCTGGAGGCTCCTCCTCCCCCTCCCCCCCAATAGTTCTGCAGGTGCAGTGAGACCATCATATATACACACCACACTTGATCAAAATGTTTGTGTAAGCAAACCTGTTCCACTAGACTTGGGGACCTGGGGATAGTACAAAACTGGATTCAGATGTTAACTAATTGGGTTTATATGGACACTCCTTATATTTACTGCCTATGTGTACTACTTACTGGTCAAATAAAAACTTAAGAAAGAGAAAAGATATTAATATATCTTTTATTAAAATATCCACTTCAGGGATCTGTTTGCACAGAAAGACATCTGGGTTCAAGAGCCTGACTGAGTAGGGCTGACTTGGATGTTGTAATTCATGTGTTCCAATAGGGTTTGGGTCATGAGGGTGACTGGGTTTGATTGGGAACCATTGTAGGATATGTAAAGATGCTCAATAATAATGTGAAAAAAATCATTTCAACATACGGTGCCATTTTGTAGACTAAGATGTCAATACAATGATTCAGCAACTCACTGGAGGAATTAGTGCTCAAAACAAGAAATCAGCACAAGCAATAGATATAATTTAAACACAGGAAAAATTAGAAATTTTTCTATAGCTACATCTTTAAAAGTAGATTACTTTTTTAATTTTAGAATTTTATTTAAAATTTTGCAAATTTCATACAATATATTGATAGCATTTAGATTCCCCACTGTGGTGGTTTGAATGAGGGTCCCCCACAGGCTTTAAGTATTCAGACATTTTGTCTCCAGTTGGTGGCACTGTTCTTGGAGGTCTTAGAAGGTGTAGCTGTGCTGGAGGAAGTGCGTTATTGGGGGCAGGCCTAGTGAGTTTAACAAGCCTTGTGGTCTCCAGTTGATCTCTCTGCTTCCTGTGCTCATTGTGAGATGTGGCCCTCGGCTTGCTGCTCCAGCCCTGGCCACCATGCCTCCTGCCACAATGGACTCTGATTCCCTGGAACCATCAATTGTAAGCTCAAATAAACTCTTCCCTTTATAAATTCCTTTGGTCATGGTGTTTTATCCCAGCAACAGAAAAGTGACTAATACAGTTATTTGGTACCAGAGAGTGAGCTGTTGGCTGTGAAGAACCTGACCATGTGGATGTTTGGAGACATGTGGAAGGCTTTGGAACTTTGGGCTAGAAAAGCTGCTGACTACTATAAGCAAAGCTTAAGGGGCCATTCTAGTAGAAGCCTGGAAGAAAGCATTGCTGCAAAAAATGTAGTTCCAGAGGAAAATAAAGACTTAGGCAGCAACTGAGATATTTTGATAAAGAGTCTGGTAACAGTTTGCCCACAGCCCAAATGCTTGCCTGATGCTAAGTTGAAAAGCAACGGACTAATGTCTTTGGCGGAGGATATTTCAAGACAGCCTAATGTAGAAATGGTGGCATGGCTGTTAATGGTGAATATTGTACAGATCTACAGTGAAGAAGAGCAGATGGGGCAGAAAGAAATGCAGAATGTACAATTTGGATCTGAAAACTGCACTAGGAAGATTAAAGGTGTGGCCAGGGAATGTGAAGGAGAGGTTCTTTTTGATAAGGAGACTGAAGTGATTAAAGAGAGGCCTAGCTATTTACAAGTAAACAATGGAAAAAGTGAGATTAAAGTGATTAAGGAGAGGTCTCGAGATTTACAAGTAAACAACAGAAACAGTACCTTCAGGGCAAGACCACACCCAGCTAAGCCTCCAGTTTTTGAAAGGAAAATACTGAAAGAGTTTTCTACTCCAACAAGTCCAGGGCAGAGAAAATTTGCAAATGTGGTTAAAGTAGGAGAGAGTCCATCCCAAACTTGCAGCCAAATTTGGCAATTTGAGTCACATGGTGCTGACTTTAGAGGCACGAAGGATGAAAGACTGAAGGGGTCATCAGTTCTTCCTCTGAGGTTTCAGAGAGCCACCGAGGGCCAGGACAGGACAGAGAGCAGGCCGGGGTATCCCCTGTAATAAAGGACGGCCATTGATAGGCCCCTTGCAAGATAGCTGTGAATGTGAAGCCTGGTTGGCAATGGAGACCCCAAGAAGACTTTCGAGATGCCAGGCCTGTGAGATATTTGCCAAGGAGAGCTGCATACAGGGAGAGGTACCAGCCTAAGAAAGAGATGTATGTTGCAAGCAAAGCTGGAAGAGCTGAGCCATCTAAGCCCTTTGGAAGTCAAGTCCCAGAAGTTGCACATGGAGCTACTGTACTTGGTTTTTGTCCTGCTGGTTTTTGGTCTTGTCTTGGTCCAGTGTTTCCTCACTATGCCTCTATTCCTCCCTTTTGGGATGGGAATGTGTATTCGGTTCCACTGTATGTTGGGAGTATGTAATTTGTCTTTTGATTTTATAGGAGCTTACAGTTTAGGAGATTGGCCTGAGTCTCAGAAGAGACTTTGGACTATAGACTTTTGAATGGCATTGAAACTGGTAAAGACTTTGGGAACTTTTAAGGTTGGACTAAATGCATTTTGCATTTTATATGGTCAGGAGCCTATGGGGGCCAGGGAGTGGAATGCAGTGGTTTGAATGAGTGTCCCCCACAAGCTTTAAGTATTCAGACATTTTGTCTCCAGTTGGTGGCTCTGTTCTTGGAGGTCTTAGAAGGTGTGGCGGTGTTGGAGGAAGTACATTATTGGGGGCAGGCTTAGTGAGTTTAACAAGCCTTGTGGTCTCCAGTCGATCTCTCTGCTTCCTGTGCTCATTGCAGGATGTGACCCTCAGCTTGCTGCTCCAGCCCCGGCCACCATGCTTCCTGCCGCAATGGACTCTGATTCCCTGGAACCATCAATTGTAAGCTCAAATAAACTCTTCCTTTTATAAGTTCCTTTGGTCATGGTGTTTTATCACAGCAACAGAAAAGTGACCAATATACCCACCCATATCTGCACCCCTTTTCTGACCCCCCACCAAATTTCTGTATTCTCTGAGGGTTGAAATTTTCATTAATCTATAAGTATAACAGTAAGTCATTAGAATTCAGTTTGATAATGCATCTATTTAGCAGAATGGTTGTATTAGGCTTTCATCCATGGCCTGTGGGCTGTCCAGTCTTAAGTCCCTAGGTCTGATATTAGTGTCAGATATGGACTGTACTCTATGAAGTTGTCTTTAAATCAAATTATAAAGTGGTTGTTTACATCTATAATATTTTTGCCACTATTGCAGCAGTGGTCATATCTTCCAGGTCATTTGTTGTAGCATACAAGATTAATAGCTGGCTAAAGTCCAGGCTAAATTTCTCTTCAGGTAGTTTGCATAACACCTTCAAGCACCATGAAAGCTTGAAAGTAGAAATAAGGGTTTGTTCTCCATTAACACTGTTGTGTGAACATTGTTTTATGAAATGGGAAGATATTTTGTCCTGTCATTTCCAATAGTTGTTACGTGGTTAGTGTCTCAGCAAGTCTTTTGATTTTGTTTCCCAAAGAAAACCATCTATGACTATCAATCTTCCATACTCTGAATATTATAATGCTGTGGTCATTGTTGTATAAAGACTATTTGCAATTGTGTGCCTTATAAGTAACTTCTCATGTATGTGTGCTCATGTGAGTTCTGAGATCATATAAACTCTGGAAGCTCAGATGTATCTGCATGGGACTGTGTGTCTGGATCATCTGGGGAGGTAGAGGGAATCCTGCTCTTAAATATGGTGGTTGACAACTAGTGGTTCCTTAACTCCACTTGCTGTATATGTGCCGCATGTGTACTCCAGAAAGGGGGACCTACGCCACTGCTTTTCTCATAGTTGTGCTATTACTGGTATAAAGTCAAGTACCTTCAATGCTAAAGACTCAGAAATTTTTCTTAAACTGATTTCATGTCTTATGCAAGTGCTTTCTATGACCTACATAACCAGTACTTTGTAAAACTTATTTACACTTCAAATGAACATAGTGTTTTCTAAAGAAATACATAGTATTTTTATTTAGGTACCTCCAAACTTGAATTCGTCTGTGTGAAGCATTGTAATGATATATTTCTCTTTGAGTACCATTACAGTTGTACAGAGGTTTTCACTGGCTCTATTTTTCTACTGTTACTGAGAAGCATATAACACTGACTTTATCCAACATATAGTTGGCATTTCAGATAAATGGTTTGTATAGAACAAAAAAAAAAAAAAAGAGGGGCTGGAGAGATAGCCTAGTGGTTAAGAGCACTGACTGCTCTTGCAGAGGACCTGGGTTCGATCCCCAGCACCCACATGTTGGCTAAGAACCGTCTGTAACTCCAATTCCAGGAGAACTCCAGTTCCAGGGGAATCTGAGACCCTCTTCTGATCTCCGCGGCATTGCATGACACGGGTGTACAAACCTGCATGCAGACAGTACATTCATACACATACAAAAATAAATAAAAATAAAAAAATAAGGGTTTGAAGTCAGCATTAGCTTGAGTTTTCCTTGTTTGTTCCACAGTTCTTGAATACAGTGTCTTCAGTAATATTCTCACACTCATAATAAGTTTGTGATTAAACAGATCCTAAAATATGTATTCCCAATTCAACCTATGTCAAATTTTATTCTCAGCAGTTGGTGGGATTAAAGGTGAACAAAAATTCCATGGGCAAATCACTGCTTTGATTAGTTAGATAATGATCATTTGCATAGAATTAGATGTGAAAATTAAGAGATCTGGGTAATTTAGAAATAATTTATACTGAATTGAGTGGCATTAGCTAATGAGGTATTAGAATGAAATGAAAAAGAATCATGCCTTCTCACAGTATGTGAAAAAAACAGTCAGTGTGTGTGTGTGTGTGTGTGTGTGTGTGTGTGTGTGTTGCTCCTGGGAAACTTTGCACTGATAAAACACAATGACCAAGAGAACTTACAAAACAAATATTTTATTTTGATTTATAGGACCAGAGGAATGAGCTCATCTTGGTGGACAGGTAGGTATGTGCCCGGCGTGGTTGCAGAAGATGAAATCTAAAGCTCATATCTCCAATGGCAAACTGGGAGCAAAGAAAGCAGACTTGAAGAAGAACCGGATTATGAATCCTCAAATACTGTCCCCAGTGTTGTGTTTCCTCAAGCAAGGTTGCACCTTGTAAACCTCTGAAATCATGGCCACCAACATGGGATCAGTGTTCAAATACCTGAGTCTATGTGGGTTTTCTCATTCAATATACCACACCTACCATATGACTTTCTTTTTTGTGGTTTGAGGCAACTCCTTCCTAAACACAGTGCAATAGAATTAGTCCCATTGTAGATATGAGGAAAACAAAGAGACGAAAGAGCAAAAACAATTCATTGAATCCATTGTTTGTTGGTAGCTCCATGATTAGAGCACAGTATTTGAATTTATTTCAGAGCTATCATCACATGGGCATACCCCCTTTTAAGAATCAGAAGAATCATAAAAACATCTTTTTAAAAATTTTTTTTTATTATTTATTTTTATTTTTGCATGTGTATGAATGTATTGTCTGTGTGCAGGTCTGTGCACTCGTGTCGTGCAATGCCGCGGAGGTCAGAAGAGGGTCTCAGATTCCCCTGGAACTGGAGTTCTCCTGGAATTGGAGTTACAGACGGTTCTTAGCCGCCATGTGGGTGCTGGGGATCGAACCCGGGTCCTCTGCAAGAGCGTCGGTGCTCTTAACCGCTAGGCTATCTCTCCGGCCCTACTAATCCATTTCTGATGATATGCTTATTAAAATATCTTTTTCGGGATAAAAAAACATCTTAAAAAGGAAGAGTTGTTCTGAACAGGTGCTAAAGGAGTTTATAGTTCTAAAAGGAAGTCATTATCAAGTAGGAAAGGAACCCAGCTGTTTTAATATGATATATGCGTCGTGGTTCACTGGCTGTGTATGTGTGTGTACATATATAATATAATATATATATATATAATTATGTAGATATATATATATATATATATACTTATCTTAGTCCATGTAGGCCTCAAGAACTACTTTAAATGTGCTTTATATTTTCTTTTACTTACTTACTTTATTTATTTATTTATTTATTTATTGGTTGCATGCATGTAAGTGCACTTGTGTAGTGCGACTTGAAGCATTCTAAGGGTAGTTGGTAATTTCTCTTTATTCTAAAGTCAGGAAACTGAGGGTTGGTGAGGCTAGGTTCCTTTCCCAGTTAGCACAGGTGCCTGGAGGTTGGAGTGAAGCTAGGGCTTCTTGGTATGTCCATCATGAGAAAACACTTGGACTTCAGAGGACAATCTTTCCTAAAAAGCATTTGCTTGAGAAAGTTACTGCCAAATTTATCCCAAAGATATTAAGAAATGTTAAACCAAACTGATAACGCTTCAAAAACCACAATGTCTTTCATATAATTAAAAAATGTATTATATCTCAGGCTAAGGGTATATGATGGAAGATTCTTGAGAATAAATAAAATATTGGTTAAATATAAAATAAATGGAAAAATACCTTTAGGGACTTTACTAATTGAGTCTTGTTTCACTGGCTTTTTTTTTGATGAAGACATTGTTTTATCTCACAATCTACACATTTGATGAGCACATCTATAATTAATGTTTACTTTATTAATCAAGGTATTAAAAAAAGCCTAGTAGTCTCATCTGTCTTTCTGTTCATATTTTTAGTGATGGGGCAATATAAGGTCCTGAATGCTCCTTGCATGATTGACACTCTCTCACTACCTTCATGAAGACCACCCTCCACCAACTGGCTTCTCTCAAGTAACTCAGTCTTTATCTCAGTGCATCACCTGGACCAGAGTCCCGTGAGAACAAGCTGTTTCTCAAAAATGGTGGAACTCACTTCTATTCACTCTACACTTGCCCTTCTCTAAACAACCCAACCTCAATCCCAAATCTCCTCCCCCTCCAAAAAAGGAGAGAAATATGAAAGTCCTCAGTTTATAAAAAGAGGTCGTTCACCTCCAGATCCCTGGCTGAAAGGGTGGGGGGTCCCTCTTGGGTTTATTCTCTGATAAATCTGCTTGCTCTGTAAAGGTTGGTTTCCTTCATCCTTTTCCCACTTCCTATTTCCCTACACATAGGACGGTGGTGCCATCTTAATAGTTTCAAGCCCAGACTGTAAAAACCTGGCTTACATCCAGTGTCTGGCTCTGGATGCAAAGTTCAGTGGATGATGCTAGTATAACTTTTATTCTATATTTTCCCACACTATAGAGAGCAATTCCATCTTGGCCAAGTTGTGTGAAGTGACACACAATACTTGTCTGATTCTGATTTCCTTTATATTTGGTAATATATTTGAGACATTACAAATGAAATAGGATCATTGTGACTTCATTTCTACCATTGTGAACCATGATGGGTGATATTGTGACACCTCTTAACATTTGCATGTAATTGAATTTCTCATTTGCTTTGGGGTGGGTTGCTTCCTTTTATGGAGAGCCAAACTGGCTAGAGAGATGAATATAAAGGCTAACTCTTTGAGCAAATATTGTCAGCTCTTCACTTTTTAAAGAATTTTATTTATTTATTTATTTATTTATTTATTTATTTATTTATTTATTTAGTGTGTTTTCAAGATAGGGTCTCCCTGTAGCCCCAGCTGTCCTGGAACTCACTCTGTAGACCAGGCTGGACTTGAACTCACAAAGATCCCCTGCCTCTGCCTCCGGAATGTTAGGATTAAAGGTGTGCGCCACCACACTCAGCTTATTTATTAATTTTTAATTAATGTGTATGAGTGTACCTGTGTTGTGCTGTTGGGAAAAAGGAGGCCACTTGTGGCTTCTTTCGTGCTAAATCACCTGCTTGTCTCTTTACACCAAAACCTGGCCTAAGGCAGGATTTCCCTGTGCATTAGCAAGCCTGTGACACCTTGGGATCAAAGGCATTGACACGTACTCGTGATACTATGGAACATGAGGCAGAGGGTCTGAAACCAGTCCCTGAGATATAATGTCACTCAGGGTATAAAACAGAATGCTGTGAATAAAAAGATGAGTCCTTCTTACCATCAGACAGGGACTACCAGCTGTTATTTTGTGTGTGTAATCTTAGCCCACCAGGCTTGTATAGTAGTGACCAGTGGGTTGGACCACTGTCCAGCAGACCACAACCTGTGAAGCTGGTGTGGGGCTAGAAGGAGACCTATCAGGTTGCCAGCTGTGATGTGTGGTGAGTGCCCAGGAGGGAATTAGACTGTAGAACACCTATCAGGCTATAGTCTGTCATATTAGATTGTAGAGCACCTAACAGGCAGCAGTCTGGCATATTAGACTGTAGAGTGCCTATCAGGCGGCAGTCTGGCATTAGGCTGTAGAGTGCCTATCAGGCAGCAGTCTGGAGGATCTGGAAGTGCCAATAGGGCATTGCCTGATGTAGATGTTAGATGAGACAGGTGGGCAGTGGGAAGGTTGTCAGCCTTTGGCCCCATGTTTAGGACAGCTGCTGGCAGTTGTCTTGCATCTACCCTTTTCCCTATAATCCAGTGGATGAAGTTTGTCTGTCCACCTCTATGAGTGGAGGAGTGACACCATGCAATGCTCATGGAAGTCAGAAGAGGGTGTCACGTCCCCTGGTACTGGAGTTATGGATGGTTGTTAAGACACCATGTAGGTGCTGGAAATCAAATCCAGGTCCTCTGCAAAAGCAGTCTGTGCTGTTAACCACTCAGCCAACTCTCTAACCCCCAGCCCTCCTCTTTTAGCCCCATGCTTTCTCTTTAAAAACTCCTGTTTCAAAGGACAGATCTTAAAAGTTTTCTACAGAAATAAATTCTAAGTTTCATGAATCAGTTTATATTCATTATAGTATTCAATTAGAATGTATCTCTTTTTTTTGACTTTTTGAGATAGGATCTCCCTTTAGTCCCAGATGGCCTGGATCTCCATAAGTAGACCAGTCTGGCCTTGAACTCACAGAGTTCCTCCTGCCTCTGCCTCCTGAGTGCTGGGGTTATAGGTGTGGGCCACCATGTCCTGCTCAATTAGAATGTATCTTAAATGAAAATTACCATGGAAGTAAATTCTCAGAGATTTCCATTCTTTTCCCTTTTATGTAATTATCTTGAAATTTATAGTTAGCATAGTCTACTGGTTATGCATCTTTCCAAGATCTGGAATGCTGAATCAAAATTTCAGCTCCACTACTAACAAGATGGATGAATTGCCAATCATACAACTTTCTTGGACTGTAAACCTCTTTTGTAAATATAACAGTTCTCATTTCAAAGAACTAGCATAGAGATTAATATAAATACAGTTCTTAAGAATTGACATAAAGCAAAGTGCAATGATAGGCATGGATTCAACGTCATAATTAAACCAATTATTTTATATATTAATTCAAAATTTAATATAAATAAATAATGAAAAGTTATATTTTCTGGAAAATGCTACTTTTTATTGTCTATTTGAAATAGAAGCTTGATAGCTTTGGTAAATCCCTTGAAAAAAACTTTGACACATCAGAAAAGAAGTATTCTCTATTTCTATTTGGTTGGGTTGGTTTTATGATCACTCACTTGAATATTCATTTACAAGATATTTTAATACCCGTTCCTTGTTGTTCTTTCACCATTCTCTCAAGGGTTTCCTCTGGGAGCTAGAAGCTTAAATTTTGTCTATTAAATAATAATTCTCCAGGGAAAGGATAAAATATGAATTGGAGAGAAGGGACAGGAAAAATCTGTCTAGTTTGGATGAAGAGCTGAACATCACCTGGTTGAATATGAAAGAAGCCAAATGTATCCTCTGAAATATTTTGTATGTAAATTAGAATTTTATTGCCATATTGGATCTCATTAATAGGTCCACAATGATGCTCTATATAATTTTCTAAGTTTCCTGTTAAAAATGGACTACAATATGCAATTATTTGTATAGCTATTTTTAATGCTCAAATTAGTAACATGTCTGTTTTTTTATCATCAGTTATGGGCTACATGAACAGTGTGTGCTATACTTTCATAAACAAGCAGTGCATTAAATTGGTTTATAGGAGTATCACCGTAATCATGTGATTAATGTGATATAACTAACTGAAGTCAAACAGCTATGATATCATAGGAAGTAAGAATATGTCAGATAAGTTATAATCTTTAAACAAATTATATTTATTGCTTTTTCATACTGGTATAAAATGTATTTTGTTCATATTTATCACACTTCTTCTCTCTAACTCCAAACGAATCTCTCTCTTGTACCCTTTTGACTTCTTGGCCATCTTTTTAAAAGCATAATTTTCCTTGTCCAGAATTAACGTTATCCAAATGTGCTTGAAGCCATATTGCTTAATTTCAGGCCATCTCAATGAATTTATGAAGATGAGCTTGTATGTCTGATTTTACTGACTATATAAACAAAACCTGAGAAGTGAAGAGAGTAATTTGTCTAAGCTTCCACATTGGGCTGATGGGAGAGCTCAAATCTGAACTCAAACCTATCCCTCAATGCTTCCTCTGTTCTTGCTTCATTAAGAAAATAATATCATCTGTGGATAAATCAGTACAGTATTTTATTCGGTATTTGGATGAGATTAGAAGTTCTTTCAGATTTTCAGAGAAGCTTGAATGCCTAAGTTTTGGCAGAACTTTCCTGAAGGGAGATGGAGGGCATAGGACATGACTATGGGAATTTCCTTCAAAAGGCAAACAACAGGAAATAAATTTGAAATGACTTTCAACTACCTACTTCCCCAGGATAAATGAAGTCATTTGAAGGTACAATTTGCTTGTGAAACAAAGTAGATTGTAGAAATGGTCAGAGAACACAAAAAGGGAGGAAAATTGCCATTGCAAAAATTGGCTCAAAAACTAGCTATTAAACTCCCACTTGCAGTTAATGTTTAAAGCATGTGTAATATGACCCTTTGTAATCCCATCTTTTATATTCTTAAGGAGAAATATAAGTATTAATGTAGAGAGGGTAATGCCATACATTGGCTATATTGAAAGTGTACAATTGTACTTTAATTTCACCTGAATTTTTGACTTCTTTGTAAACTTAATTCTTGAAGACTCAAAGATAAAAGTTAAAAAAAAATACTAAACTTAGATGATTCAGTGCCAGATATTCACCAATCTTGATCTACTTTAACCAATGTTGTTAAGCGGGAATTGTAAGGTTTTGTAGCCAACAGGCTTATGCTATTTCAAAGGTCCTTGATCATTGCTCATTCGTTCAACTTCTTAATTTTTCTATGAGAATAAGAGACATTTGAGCAAATTCTCTTCTCCTTGGCTGTTTTGGAAGTGTAATCTTAGGACTCCTTTGAATTTCATTTTGTTTAATATATATACCTTGTACAGTGTATCTTTTAAAAGTAATTAAAATGGATTAAGGTATTCTTTTAGTTTGTGAGTAAGCTAAAGACTGACTTTCAAAGAGAAGTGGGAAAGGTGAGCTTCTGAACACTAAACTGTTGGTGGGTAAGTCAAAGTGAACTTAAAGAGTCTGGGGAGATGGCTCAGCCAGTAAATGTGCTTTCTAAGCAAATCCGAGGAACTGAGTTGGAACAATTCTACCTATATTTAAAACAAAGGCTTTGGGTAGAATTTAACTGTTTGAATCCTCAATCCATTCTTTGACTCAGTCCTTATGTTGTTGTTGTTCCCGCCCATTTATACTGGTCCAAAATATGCCTATATAAATGTCATATATGTACCGGAATTATGACCTCTGGGAATAAACTGTATGTTAATTCTGAAAAACAAAACAAACAAAAAACCCACAAAGGCTGAATGGCTAGTCGCGATATGTAATCCCAGTACTCCTCAACTTCTACAAAGAGTTGGGATAAGAGAGGAGAGTCACTTAGAACCTTGGGGGCCAGCATGCCTGGGGTAGGCAGTGTAGCATCAGGAACAATAGAGACCTTTCCTCAACAAGACGGAAGGAGAGAATGAAGTCCAGAAATCTGTGTCCTGACCTCCACACAGGTGCTGTGGCACATGCAGGCTGTAGCATACATGTGCCCATGTTCATCTGCAACATGTGCATATTAATAATAAATAAATTTAATAATTATAATAACATAATAAAAGAATGCAGGGTGACCCTCTGGCCTGGGATTCCATTGCCAGAAGCTATCTTTCAGTCTTCCCCAGGAAACCATTGTCAATACCCATAATGATCCTTACAGGAAGATGTCAGTTTGGCCATATAAGTTGTGTTACATTACGTTATTATTTGATGAGATGAATTGACTTGAAGAAAACATGCGGGATGAAAGGTCATAGAACTTACTCTTCAGAGGCTCTTATCTCTTCAAGGTGTCGCACACAGAGACTTAGGCTCAATGTAAATGTATGATCATTTTTAGCTTTAAGATTTTTCCCTTTAGTTTGACAAATGTGAATCAGTCACTTACTCAGCAAGGCTTTAAGAAAATGCTGACATCCAAAAATGTTCAATTGTGAATTGAGGAACAGAGAAGTAATTTCTTGGTATTTCTCTGAGATCAGGAAACACCAATTCCCTTTGTGATTTCTAAGGATTCAACTAAGCATCCAGTGGTTGCAGCTGCTTGAAAAGGGTTCAAGTTCCTTTGGTTTGTCAACTGCAAACAAGTAAGGCCTACTTTCCCTTTTCCTCTTGTTTCACTTCTCCAGAGTAAGAAAAGCAGTAACTGAGAGTTAAAGTTTAGTGTTAAAGTTATATATATGCACACATGCATATATAGTGGATAGTAAACTATATATATATATATATATATATATATATATGTAGATAAACTATCCACTATAAGTATTGTATACATATATGTACATATATGTATGTGTATATAAACTATCTGTTATATATGTGTGTATATATACATGTATATGTATATAATATAAACTACCCACTGTATGTATATGCATATATACATTTATTTGTGTCTATAATGCATCTAATATGTAGTATGCTAATGACTAGAATATGGATTTCGATATGCTCAAAATTATATTGTAGTGTGGATTCTTTTCAGTTATTTATGTAAGAGTATTTGGAATTGAGAAAACATTAGCTTTGGACATTCCTGATGCTTTAGGACACAAGCTCAATATTTGCATTTGATTTATATAGTTCTCAGTTTGTTCATCAGAAAATAGTGAAGGCAGCATAAATTCCAGTAAGTTGTTGTAGGTGTTGAAAGTGATAGATAAGAGGTTAAATAAGAGGTTAAAATGATAAATAGGAAGTTAAAATTTCTGCATGTAGCAACATGTCTACACATTGTTGCTACTGTCACAGGATAAAAATTAGGCTTTCTGTCCCTGAATTTCATGAAATTTCTGAAGGCATAATTTCTATGTCAACTTAAACTTTCTCCCTAGTCCTCCCAATTCCTTTCCCCCTTAGTGCCACCCTAATAGGAAAGTAGCTGTGACATTCTATTTGCTATTAGGTTACCAATAGCAAAACACTGAGACCCATTGAGCATGTGCTAGATATTCTAGACATGACACAAAATAACTTTCCTCTGAGAATAAGATTAAGTTGCCAAAGAAATAAGGATAGTCATTCAAAGATTATGACAAATAAGATTATGTACAGAGAGGTATTTCAAGCCTGGGGATGCAGCCCAGTGGTAGAGTGCTTGCCTGGTTTGTATAATACCTCAGTCCTCCCCCTGACCCCCACAAAAGATATTTACTGGATACCAAAAAACCAAAACCTATGTCACTCCAGGAAAATAAAGTAAAAGACTGCTTCATTGTTATAAGCTTCTAAAATTATAAATGACAGATAGATGCCAGATAGATGGATGGTGTAGATAGATGCCAGATAGATAGATGATAGATAGATAGATAGATGATAGAGACTTGTTGAACAGTTTGATGTAATGGAATTCCTCTTTTTATTGTGGTCTTCTTTATATCATGTCTGTCTGTGCCTCATAAGCTCAATTTATCTAAAGGAAGCTTATCATGGGTCTACCAAAGGATTAGCCTCATTTCCTAGCAAATATTCATTACTAAGCATTAATAAATAGCTACAAATAATATCATAAACACAAAATAGCAAATACACTAAAGTGAGAGATCACTGTCTCACTGTGCTTCAGTTCTGAGCCTCTGGAGCAAAGCACCATGTTAAGGTGAGTGGTTAACATAAATTTTAGATTAGAAAAACTCATCAGAGCTCAAAACTTTCACAATTGTGTTCAGTCGTTTCCTTGGAATGTGTGAAGTGTTACAAATACTGTCTAATTCTTTTTGAAGCTCAAGGCAAAGGCAGAAAGTCTTGTAACATACTGGAATGATTTGAATGATTGTACCATAAAATGGCTTGGATTTGCTCATCTGGCTTCAAGTTCAGAGGAATGACCAACAAACTGACTTATGTTCTCAGCAGTGTAGACTCTGAAGGGCCCAAACAGATGTTGAAGGCTTACTCCAGGCCAATGCACGAGGTTTTTTTTTTGTGGTTTCTCTTAAGTGTTTGCTAATATCTACCACATTGCATTCTCTATGTCCCTTTTCAACTGGCCTGCTAGCTTATAATATAACACAGATGATTTCATCTTTCTCAGAGCCCTTTTTGCTACAGTGAGCTGAAATCAGCAAGGCTCAGACTACTATAATAACATCCATGTTGCTTTAAAGACAGGAAAACCTTTCCCTTTAAAAAGTTTGTTCCTTCCTCAAGTTCTAGAATATAACATCATAAGGAATCCCTGTTTAAATAATGCTCTACTCTTATTCAGTGGATTCATTTAGGCTTCTTCTATGTTATGGATTTTAGCTCACTGTACTTTTGGTAAACACAAAATGCCTTTCTAATTAGAAGACAATAGAACCCTCATATGGACTAGGGATGCTGCCTCTTAAAGTAAACAGAACAGAAAGTCTTTCCATATTTGGTGTCAGATGCAAAGCAAACATTTCTTTAATGCAGGCAAGGAAAACTTGTATGCTTTTATATCCTTGAGGAGAAAAAAAGGAACGTCATAGACGATGGGAGCTTGTTTTTTACTTTGATTTAATTTTCATTTGAGTTTTTCCCTTGTTTGTATTGAACAAAATCAATGGATTGATTTATGTATTTCTTTCTTCTCTGAATTTAAATGCTTGATTGGAGTAAACATTAACATCAATTTTAGGACCTGAAAGAGCCTATAGCAGTTCTAGTAATTCTGTAAAAAACTTCATATTTAGAATGCTTAGAGGAAAATCACCATGGAAATCTATGTAATTTCTCTTTGTTCCTCTTCACATGCACTCCTTTAAACCCAAGCAAATGCTAACCCTATTGACTAGGGGACCTGAGATCTGGCATAAAGTTAAAGTAGTGGCCAACTTGATGAGTGATTCAACTTATCATGAGGGCAGAAGCTGTTATTTCATGGGCATCAAATCATGTTTGAGGCATGACTCGTTTGGCATCGACTGATTCACTTTTGATAATAAATGGACAAGTTCAGAAGCCGAAACTTGAGAAGGACGTGGAGCACCTCAAAAATGGAGCTGTGGATTTTTAAAAGTGACAGCATTGGCACTAACAGAAGTGTTAGCAGAGGGCGAGGAGAATCTGGAATAGGAGATGGATGAAGGGATATGATGAGTATTATGGATCACTCCAACACTGATTTCAAGTCCCTTATTGACCACTGTTTTGCTAGATTCAGTACACCAGAAATGAAAGAACAACTCATGGGGATGACTATGCAATGTCTGTAGATTTGCTTTTCATAAGGAGTGCACTGTAGAAGATTCTGTAGTGTTCATCTTGGGCACATTTCATGACTGAAGAGCTAAACTGCTTATCCCTTGGCAATGTTGGTGACTTAGACAACTAATCAGAGTTCCACTTCTCCCTTTGTTGAATCTGGATTCCTTTAGGAATGTATTCATCCTGAGAATACCTCAGAATATTCCTGAAAATAAATTCCCTCCAAAATCCTGCAAAGTTTGTTTTATGATTTATCTTTTAATAAGCCATTCTATTTCTATAGATGATTCATATACTTATAGAGATAGATAGATGCATGTATACATTGTCAGTATGTGTCTGCATGCATGTGAACTGGCTACTTCCATGTTACTGAAGTAACAATATCATAAAAGTAGGATTTCTAGATCAAAGTGCTTGAAAGACCTAGTGAAGAGATACATGGAGAACCATGATCAGCATTGATCAAGTGGCAACTTTGACACAGTGAATTGTGCAATGCAAGTTACAGTCAGAAAGAAGACTTGCTGCACAAACACAAGGATCTGAATTCAAATGCCCGGGTCCTATATCAAATACAGGAATGGCAAGAGACTTGCTGAGGCTTGCTGGATGCCAGCTTAGTTCCAGCTTCTGTGAGAATTCCTGCCTCAAGATGACTAGAGACCAAGACATCGGCTCCAGAGAAAGTAGAGTGTTTTGCTTCTCATCCACCTGTGCCCCTTTTCTAAGCCTAGGGAACAATCTGAGGAAGAGGGGGCATAGTAGAATGTAAGGGCTTCGATTGGGGTTAATGGTGAAACTACAACAATATAGACTGGACACTCATTTGATCAACTTGATTGAACATACAAGTCCCCCCTGCTGGATGGTGGGACCCATGAGCTGTGTGGGTTTGGGCACAACTGCTTGCAAATTAGTTTTACATGAAAGATGCTTGTACTCATAATTTATCACTTATTGAAAACAAAACAAAACAAAAAAGCAGAGAAAGATGCAGAAAACTTACGGCAGAATGCATGATCTGTGATGGGTAGGGGTGGGGTGGGGGTAAGGGAAGGAGATATATGCCTGAACTGAATTGGAAAATGATGTATGAAATACACAAAGCATCAATAAAAAAAAATTTAAAACTAAAAAAAAAAAATAGGGTGAAAGGCAACAGAGCAAGACACTTCATACCACTTTGGCCTCCTCAGATTGGAAGGAGCATTTGCACGTGCATTCATGTGTGCATGTGCTCCTCTCTATATCTAGATTTATTTCACTGTCTCTTGCTTATAAACACAAACACCAAAACTAATTAAATAAATGAAAATACAAGAAATATATTTACTTTTAAAAAATGTGTTTGAACAATATCTAATCTAATGTTATTATGCTGCTTTTAAAAATATTATTTTTTATTGAGTATAAATATATTGCTTATCTGTACATAAGTGCACCCATGTTGTGAAATGTCTATGGATGTCAGCAGAGGGTGTCTAATCACCCAGAACTGGAATTAAGATGGTTGTTAGCCAACATCCGGGTGCTGGGAACTGAATGCAGTTTCTCTGTAAGAACAGCTAGTGCTCTTAACTACTGAACCATCTCTCCAGCACCAACATACTACTTTTGTGTAATCTTATCTGTGGATAGCATACAAATTATTTGAATACCATATATTAAAAATAGCATTCCTGATTAAACACCTTTTGTGTGTTCTACCTCCATGCTGCCATTAAACTCTAAGCTCTGATCCTAACCTATAACTCAATCAACAATATTATCTGAATTTAACTTATGTCTTCATATTTTACCTCTAGTTTGCCCTTCTTCTTAAGTTTATTTATTTATTTATTTATTTATTTATTTATTTATTTATGGTTCTTTTAAGACAGTGTTTCCCTGTAGTCCCAGCTGTCCTAGAGCTCTCTATGTAGTCTTCTCTGGCCTTGAACTCACAGAAATCCACCTGCTTCTGCCTCCCAAGTACTAGGATTAAAGGCATGTGCCACCATGCCTGGCAAGCTTATTTTATTAAAAGAGGATTTATTTCTTTATATGTGTTTTCTTTCAGTCAATGAAATATCCATTTTTTCTCCACATTGTAGAAAAATGAGTCCTTCATTTTTTTAAACCACTTCCCCCCGTGTTTCTATAGAATGAACACAGACACACAGACACACACACAAAGACAAACACACAGGGAGAGAGAGAGAGAGAGAGAGAGAGAGAGAGAGAGAGAGAGAGAGAGAGAGAGAGAGTTTACATTTTTTGTAGATTTATTCCCTAGAATGGCTTTGGCTATGATGAAATTTCCTTAAGATATTAATGATTCTCGACAAAAGGTCCCTTTTGTTTTAGCTTTGAAAGGAAAATTTACTGTGCATAATTGCCCCATTCTGAATGTTCTATAGATTGAAAACCGTAAAAGCTGAGACCAAACAACTTTGCCCAGATACATGAATTTCAGTTCTGCCCATTTTATTTGCAGGGCTAAGCCTTTGCCTATACATGAAAGAATTTTAA
Source organism: Rhizomys pruinosus (assembly GCA_009823505.1). Classification (NCBI taxonomy): domain Eukaryota; kingdom Metazoa; phylum Chordata; class Mammalia; order Rodentia; family Spalacidae; genus Rhizomys; species Rhizomys pruinosus. Next base: position 646,253 of record VZQC01005422.1, on the reverse strand, counting down.
ATAACATGAAGCTTGAGAATGACAGAAAGGAATACACAAAGATAATTGAGAGTTCAGTTTGAAGATTTCATAATCAAATGTACCTTACCTTATATTTAGAAATAAAATAAATGCTATCAACATCACATAGTAATACAAATATAAAATCCTCACATATAAAATTTTGTAATTTATGTAATTGTGGATAGTATAACAGATTTAAAGGAGATGAATGTAGAAATTAGTATCTTAAAGTCCAGTACAGAGTTCCTTTCAGAGGTCCACTTACCATTGTTTAAAATGCAATTTAATAGCTGTGTCTATAAAGCTGAAACTTTTGAAAATAGCAGAGAAAGTTCAATGGCAGAGATCAAATATATCAGTCCATTCATGAATCCATAAAAAAGCTACCCACATTAATATTGGAAGAAATAGCATAGAAACATAGAAGCAAAATGGTACAGAATGGAGATCTGAGCAATGCTGTCAAGGAGATGTGTAGAAATATCTGCAAGTGCATACTTCCAAGGGTGGGAGTTAGTGGCACACTGAATTTTATCAAGATGATAGAAACGACATCACTTCCCACGACCTCCCTCCAGCAAGGTGACCTTGTCAATTCTCTGCTCCAAACTGATGCTAGGCCATTTCTACCATAGTCCTTGAGTGATGGAGCCACATTTGTATGAACAGAGGATTGTAATATTTACTTCTATATTGCTGCAATTAAACTCCATGACAAAGGCAACTTACAGAAGGAAGAGTTATTTTGGCTTATGGTTCCAGAGGAGTAAGGGTCCTTCTTGGCAGGGAGGCATAGCAGGAGGAACCCGAAGTATACAACTGAAGGCTCACCTCTTCCAGCAGACACAGGAAGCAGAAGGAAACTTGAAATGTAGCAAGGCTCAATAGACCATAACAAAAATGATGGAATGTATGAATTACAGGGTGGGGAATGTGTAGAAACTCCAGGGGGTGGTGCCAATGGATAAGGGAGTATAAAGGTGATTAAGACTGATTTGAGAAGTTATATATGAAATACACAAAAATTCAATAAAGAATTAATACTAACAGCCTGGAGATACTGTGCAACAGTGACAGCCAAGTGTCTATATATTCCCAAATCTGTTTGGCTATTAGCTCTCTCCTTGGAGGAATAACTCACAGCGGATGCCACAAGCTTATGTCCTCTAGTGGTTAGGCGATGTTATAAGCCACAATAAGAACTTGTCACCCTTTATGGAGAAACCACAGTTTGCGGATTAGCATACCATCCAAGCATCTGTGTCTATGCTCACAGCTTAGCTTGACATAATAAGTGGTACTGCTTAAATGACTGTACATCCAATAGCTTGTGCTTTGTTAGTATGTTAGTATGTAGTATACTTTGTTAGTATAAAAAGGGTATCACTGGGAAAGCTGTCAATCCGTGAAGGGAAACAACCTGAACAGACTGGAATCCAAAATGAGAACTCCAAAGAAATTAGACTGTTTTCTTCTCACCCACTTGTGCCTCTTTCCCAAAGCCCAGGGAATAAACTGCAGAAGTGGAGGCGTGGTAGATTGTAAGGGCTGTGGAGAGATAGGGGTGAATCATGAGACTACAGGAATATAGTCTGGATTACTGATTGATCAACATGCCTGTGCATACAAGCTTCTCCAACTGGACTATGGAAACCTTGGGTTGATCAAAATTTGGACATATATACTTGCAAAATGCACCAATTACCTAATTGTATGACATACTGAGTAACATCAATGTTATCTGCAAAAAAAAAAAAAGAACATGATGTGCACTCCTTGAGGTCACATATTACATATGCATTCTAAACTTAGCAGAATAAATTGTCTTGTAGACTAAAAAAAAAAGAATTAATACTAAAAAATAAATCTCAAAGCCTGGCCCCAGTGACATGCTTTTTCCAGAACAGTTACACATCCTGAAAGTTCCATGACGTTTCCCATATTACATGTGACTGAGTTGATGGGGAACATTCTCATTCAAACTATCACAAGTGTGGATGAACAGTAGAAGCCTACACTCAAAGAGAGACACCACTTATAGATATAAAATTAACTGATCTTATTATTGAACAAAAGAAAGAATTTATAAATGCATACAGACAAGCAACACGTGGCTCCATACTATAATAGATTTTTGTCTCTATATGGAAGGAATTAAGATCAAAATTGTTATTTATGATCCCTCTCAGCAAATAATGAGAAAATCAAATGAGTGTTAGTTACATTTAACTTTTTATTAGGTTACCTGAATGTTGAAGCCTATGTAATACTCTACTGGTTTCATCTATGATTTCCTCTTCAGTACATATAGTAGCCATAAGTAGTTGCTCCCTTCAGTGTTCCTCAGATGGGATATATACCTTCAGCTCCCAACATAAGACATCTTTTGTGTAAGAAAAACATCCACACTGAGACTCCCTTGCTATAGTAAATTCAAGGCTTATAAAGGCTAGTAGGCATGACTTCCCTATAAAACAAAAGAGCATCAATCAATACACTACATGGATGAGTTAAGTAGCCACCTCAGAAGGTCTCCCTCTCCTTAACTTTCAATGCACTATATGTGGGTCAAAGATGAGCCATCATTCCAGCACTTTCTCAATTCCTTTACCAAACTGTAAACAAACACAAGGTTGGGATGCATTGTAATGCCTTTAGAGTCTAAAGGACAAGATCAAAAGTGTAGTCATTGTTAATTTATACAGTGCCTTTAATTTTTATTTTATGTATTATTTTTATTTTATATGTATGAGTGTACTGCTTGAATGTATGTAAGTCCACCCATGTCATGCAATGCCCACTGAGATCAGAAGAGATTTTTTTGGTCTTTTTTTTTTTTGAGACAGGGTCTCCCTGTAGCCCCAGCTGTCCTGGAACTCACTCTGTAGATGAGTCTGGCCTTGAACTCACAAAGATCCACCTGCCTCTGCCTCCTGAATGCTAGGATTAAAGGCATGTGCCACTATGCCCGGCCAGAAGAAATTCTTAACCACCATGAGAGTGCTGGAAACCAAACCTGGACCCTCTGTAAGAGCAGCCAGTGCTCTTAATTAGTGAAACACTTCTCCAGCCCCAATATGGTGTTTTTAATATGATGGATTATTGCATGGATTTTATTTTTTTATCTTTTTTAAAAATTTTATTTATTTCAGTATGTGTATGAATGTACTGTCTGCATGCAGGTCTGTGCACCCGTGTCGTGCAATGCTGCGGAGGTTAGAAGAGGGTGTCGGATTCTCCTGGAACTGGAGTTCTCCTGGAATTGGAGTTTCAGACGGTTCTTGGCCGCCACGTGGGTGCTGGGGATCAAACCCAGGTCCTCTGTAAGAGTGGTCAGTGCTCTTAACTGCTAGGCCATCTCTCCAGCCCTGCATGGATTTTATTATCCTAGACATTTAGCAAGTTCTGCTATGTAGTCTTAGTTAAAGAAAGAATGTGCAGATACCATTCCAGGGAGCTCTAGCACTGGACTCTGGTGGTACAGATCTAATGAGAAAATAAAAGATACAAACAAGAAAGAAATGTGTTCTTAGAAGGCAAAAAGCTCAGCAACAGTAAGAAATTAATAAAAGAAATGCAAAGTCAGAAACTTAGTAAAGCCAGTGAAGGAGCCTAAACTTGGGACTCAAGGCTGAAGCTGATTTTATGATGTTGCAATGTTGGTAGTGACCTTTCTCCAAAACTGTAAATTTAAAATTCCTGGAAACTAGAGAGAGAAGAGTAAATGCCAATAGACACTTATTATCTAGGGAAACAACACTACGACATGGTGAAATTCATTCCGCAGCTCATAGGGGAGAACTAGTCTGCACTTTCACATCAATAATTGCCAAACTTGGGAGTGAATTGAGTTTTCACCAAATAGTAAATTATAAGGTATTTAACATATATCTGTACTTGGTGATGAAAGAGAGTGGCCCAACTGAGACTCCAAGTTCACTTTTCTAGAAGATTCAAGACGACTTTCTTGTCCACATTCTGCCTCCCCCTCCACTCCTCTTCTGGTACCTTTTTCATGCATGCATTGCTATTATATTTATCAATTTTTCTTTTTAAAAACATTTTATTGAATTTCATACAATATGGTTTAATCAAATTAACCTCCCCTTTCTGCACACCTGTTATAAACTCCTACAGGACTCACATACTGTCACATTTAGAGAACATCCCCTATCTGCACACCTGTTATAAACTACTACAGGACTCACATACTGTCATATTTAGAGAACCTCACCTATCTGCACACCTGTTATAAACTCCTACAGGACTCATATACTGTCATATTTAGAGAATCTCCCTTATCTGCACACCTGTTATAAACTCCTACAGGACTCATATACTGTCATGTTTAGAGAACCTCCCCTATCTGCACACCTTGTGATGGTTAATCCTGGGTGTCAACTTGACTGGACTAAGGAACAAATAAGAGAAAAAGGGTCTTCTGATTGGACCACCTCAACTCAGATGGCCCACCCCAAATGTGGGCTTTACCTTCTGCCGGCAGGCAGTATTTAAGGCCATGGCAGAAGGAGTTGGTCCCTTTTTCTCCTGCAGCTTGTCTCTCTCATCTGGTGAGTTTGTCTTGCTGCTGTGATCAACCTTTCAGATCCCAGCGTGTACTGAGACCGGCAGATCTTCTGGAACCCATTTGGGCCTTCAGCACTGGATTGGGATTACTGAGACATCCAGCCTTGCAGACTGAGCAGTTCCCTGGATTCTCATCTCGGCCTTTCCAGTGTGGTGCAGCTACTGTTGGAATCCTTGAACTCTGTCATGTGAGCAAATCAATAAATTGTATATAGCTATATATATTCATCCTGTTAATTCTGTTTCTTTAGAGAACCCTGACTAATACAGATTTTGGTACCAGGAGTGGTTCTAGAGAAACAGAATTGAAAGGATGAATTTCTTTAGTGAGCTTGGTAGTCTCTGGAGCCAGTTCTCCAACTCAATGAAGCCTAGAGTTACTGAAGGCTTTCCTGGTGGCATGAAGAGGAATGATAATCCTTGGTGCAGACTATTTGA